>CABPRJ010000004.1:1016236-1078465 GCA_902439185.1 Cinara cedri
CCTTTTTTTTTTTTTTTTTTTTATTGAATGTGAAACTTCTTGTATTTTTTTTTTATCTTATTATTATTATTTTTATTATTTTTATTATCACTGTATTTTTATTCTCTGTTTTGAGTGTACGCGCGCGCGGCGACGGGCCGCGCGTCCGTCGCCGCCACCGCTACCACCGCCGTATTATAATTTTTTAATATTATTGTAAAAAAATGTGATTATATATAGGCGGGTCTCACAACGAACGGAAAACAAAACTAAAAAGATATTATTAATTATTTTGTAAAAAAAACAAAAAACAAAAAACGGTTCGTACTAACTAATATAATAAAATATTATTTATGAATCTAACGCCATTTTTCTAGTCAGCTCAAACGTATGCAAACGAAAAATAAAACGTATAATTTACAACGATTTTGAGCAACCAAATTTTGCGCGTTATATTCGCGAGATAAAAAAAAAAAATGAATCGCGGCCTCTCCCGGGCCAGACTGAATATTTAGTCTTCGTACCGCTGTTTTTTTCCAATTTTTTTTTTTTTTTTTCATTCGCCGCCCCTCTCGCGCTATAAACTTACCTATCCCTTTAAACGAGAAGGAGACATTTTTTTTTTCAATACTCTAGCACGACACTAAAATAAACTACTCTCTCGTATTCGGCTTTTTCAAAAAAATAAAAAAATCGTCCGTTTTTTCGATTTCGACAACGGTGACGGCGGTGAAGTTATCAAAAAATAATCAAAAAAAAAAAAACAATATTTCGATAAATATTTACGACATGCGCGCGGGATAATTAAAAACCTCCGTGGGTGTCGGTGGCGCGGTATTATATTATTATTATTATTGTTATTACAGTATTTTATTCCGCCTCTCTCATTCTCTTTCTCTCCGTCTTCTCTGTCCGTCTGTCTTTTTCGCCGCTCTCCTCGCCCCGCAGTGTTCGCGCACCGCCGTTCGGTCTCCGGGGGTTTTTTTGTCTTCGTCGCGGTCGTCGTGATGATGATAATAATAATAATAATACCGGTTCTAGGCTCTCGTGTTTTTTTTTTTTTCTCTCTCTCTCTCTCTTTAATATCTCCTCTTACGTATTATTATTAGGATATACGCGCGCACTCTCCTAGAGCGTTTATTCCCCCCCCCCACCCCCAGCCCCCCCCCCTTCACCCCGTCCCGCGCGCGCGCGCGTTATTATTATTCCGACGTGTCCGAGTTGTGCGCTTTCGTCGGTATATTATACACCGTACCTGTACCTAACCCATACACGATAATAATGTTACACACACAAGCGCGCGCGCGGACGAAAGATCTGGCGAGAGGAAAAACGAGAAGAGAATGAAAAAAAAAAAAAAATAAAATAAATACATTTATATATATTTTACGCGCGCGCGCGTGTGTATTTCTTTTATTCGGTACACGAATTACCACTTAGTGTACCGCCGCCGCCGCGTTATCTGAAATGGATTCGGCTTTTTATTATTTTTTCGGAGACGCGCGCGCGAGCAACACAATAATGTAATAATAATATAAAACCTTATATACTTACGATTTTTTTTTTTTTTTTTTTATTATATTATTTGTCCGTTTTTGTTTTCTCCTGTTTGACATAAAAAAAAAAAAAAAAAAAAAAAAATTAAAAATTAAATACACACAATATATTATACGAAACGAGTACGATAATATCGAAATACATAAATAAATTATATAAATCCGTTATACCGCGGGCGCGCCTCGTGTCTGCATCCCCCGGAATAATATACGCGCCGCGCCGTTTCGGTCGTGGCACTCGGTGCTAGCGGAGACGTCGTGCACATTTCTGTACGCGCGCGCGCTCGCCTACTTACTCGCTTACGGTTTCACTCGCGATTGTCAATAATCGGGGCCGCCGACACCCGCGGGAAAAATCGGAAAACAATAAATAAATACTTTCGCGCGTATTCGAAACGACCACGCGGAGTCGCGGCTTTTAAGTACCTGTACGAAATACGTTGCGCGTCATACTTAAAAAATAAAAAAAAAAACCAAAAAAAAAACAATATTACGAATAAGGGAATAAAATCGCGATATTTCGTTTCGGAAAAATAATAATACGGAAAAAAAAAACAAAAAAAAAAACTAGGTATATTATTATTATTATTATTATTATTAATATTACTTGATCGAAGACTGTACGATATTATTAATTTTTAATATTAACCACGATTATATTTTGATTTTTTTTTAAATATTGTTAACTTCGATTCTATTTTATTATTATTATTATTATTATTATTATTATTTGATTAAGAAAACTATTGTGTATATATATAAAAAAAAAAGAAATAATGTACATCCCGTTTTTTTTTTTTATTATTTATATGTATATATAAATAATAAAATATTATTAATATACGACGACGGTGTGTACAATATGATATTATTGAAATATTGTACTACGTTGAAAATAAATAATTTATTTTTTATTTCAAAAAAAAAAAAAAAAATCGCGTTCGTATATTTATTTTAGTACCCATACATCTGTCCTCGCTTCTTCTTGTCGGTGGCGTGAATATACGCCGATGTTGTTGTTATAGTGCAGCGGCGGCCGACGCGTCTCGAAAATATGCGCCCGGGCCTTTATGCGCGACGCAATGACGCGTAAGTAAATAAAACGCTGAACGGCGAAACGAAAAATTAAAAATGAAAAAAAAAAACATGCACACTTCTCGTGACACCGCAGGGCACGCACGGCGTTTGTTTGCGAATAATTTTCTGTGCGGTTGTGGTCCCAATCCAATCCGTTAGTCGGCGGACCGGTGGATGCCGGTCAGTTGCTGCTGGTTAGTAGAATAATCGAGCGGACGAACACCACACAAAACGGGTAGGAATATAAGTCGCGAGTTCACCGATACGATCGCGCGTTGCACTATGACAAAGAGCGGGAAAATTAAAAAAGTAAAAAAAAAAAAAATTACTCGCGGGGTAGCGAACGATAACGGCAACGTCGCGCGATCCCCCCGGATCAGAACTTGTATTGTTTTTTTTTTTTTTACAATAACGTCTATTAGGCGAATCGCGGTTTACGACGATTTCTCATCTCAACATGGATCGTTATTTCGCTGTCGGTTCGCCGAGCGATCGTCGTCGAGCAACAGTCCGTCCGGCGATATTATTATTGTTATCATTTTTTATCCCCGGGTATTATATTTACAATTCATAACATTGCACTATCAGTCTCGTTAAAAAAAAAAAAAAACACAACATATTGTTTAACCGTACACGCAACTGCGACGGCGTGTTATTTGCGTGCGCGTAACGTTTGTGTACGTATTAGACGATAATGTTTTTTTTTTTTTTTCGTCCGCGGGAGTCCGTCGACCAGAAAAACATACCGCTCTCGACCTTTTACACTTAAACGAGTTGATTTCGATTTTTATTTGTATATATGCTCGTATAAATAAACAGATTATTACTATTATACGAATCTTTTAAAATACGAACCGTTATGAATACCTGTTGTTTTTTTACTGTTGTCGGCGGTTGGGGGGTTGTAGGTAGACAATATTAGGCCATTATAGTAGGCAGTAGACTGCAATATATGTACATTTTTTTTTTTTCGTAATTAACCCGACTCGATTTAAAAAGTTAATTTTAACTTTTGGTTAAATTCCAGCTCCGTCGAATCAATAGATTATTTTGAATTGACTTTGTTTAAATTTAAATTTAACTTAACTGAATTTAAAAAAAAAAAAAAAATCATTAACTTGCCCAGCCTTGATTGCGATTAGTATACCGGCCCGCCGACCGACCGATACACGGTGGCGCACAGCTATGCATCGCGGGGACAGTGGCGCGTGCCGCGGGAGGCGTTATCGGGTCGTGCCTCTCCCCCTCCCTTCTCCTATTGTTGGCTGGAAGAAGCCGCGCGGACCACGAGCGCGTTTGCGCGGTAAATTCGAAATTGGGTACACGCGCGGCGACCGGGGGTCAGACGACGGGTATAAAATGTCGCGGACCCGCCGAACAAAAGTCGGCCGTTTCCGAGCCCGGCGTTTAAATTCCCGTTGCCGTCGTCGGGTTAAGTCACGCGCACATCGAAGAAGAAGAAGATCCGTACGGTTTGATTGTTTATGCCGTCGCCACCCGTCGAGAATTCCCGGGGCAGCACGCCGCCGACTCCGCGGGGACGAAACAGTGTGATAATATTTCGGCATTTTCGATTTTGACGACCCCTGCGGCAGCGGCCGCCGGCCGACGACGGACTGTCGAGACACAGTACATATTATAGTTTCACGACAGAAAAAAAAAAAAAAGTAGGAAAAAGAGGGCTTGTCAGTCAACTCTGCTGAGCGGGCACACGCGCGCGTGTTCGGCGGACCGGACGGAATATTTTATTGTTCGGTCCGCCGTTTGTCGTGCGGTACGAGACGGAATAGACGGGGGAAAGTCGAGGGCGGGGGGGATAGAGGGTCTCAACCCTTTGTGCGCATTTTGTTTTTGTTTTTCGTCTAGGTCGCGACAGCCGCATGTATACGCTACGAGTGCGTTTGCGGATACCGACTTGTACCAATCGTTGTTATTTTATTACGACGGGGTGTTTATTGATGTTTTTAAAATCGGAAACGCCAATCGCGAACAATCGCCAAAAAAAAAAAAACAAAAAACGAAACAAAACGAATGTGTCTTTACCGGACGGCGATGTATGTTTTTCCGCAGCAGTATACTCGTAGGCACGAGTAAGTATTACAATAATAATTATACTATTATTATTACTATGCAAATCGCAAACGTCCAACGCGAAAATCGGACGCTCTCTACTGGCTGGCCGCAACGACGACGACGGTCTTCCCGACGGAGTTGTTTTTTTTCTAGGCCATCTACACCGCGGGACTTGTATAAAATGGACGCGAGGTAGGTGCAGCGTACTTCGAGATAACGTTAAATAATAATATTTTGTTTAAAAAAAAAATAAAAAAATAAACCACTGGCGGCCAGGAAAAACAGCAAAAATAAACGTTCAAGTTTTGTATACTTGTTTCGCACTGCAGGTAGACCAGCGGTGTATCGGATAATAGTACAAGAATAGTACTAGATGATGGTACAACCGAAACTGTCCGCTATCGGGCACTATTCGAAAATCGTGTTGCCGCGGGTGTAATTTACGAAATAAAAAAAAAACAAAAAAAATATCAAAAACCCAACACTACCGATGCCACCTGTGGTAGCTGATAAGTCGGAAAGGTGAGTTACGCGAATGTAAATCTGATTCGTGCCCGACGATAGATATAAGCGCTGACGGATTACGATTTTGAGCGGAATTCGGTTTCGAAATTGCGTAATTTTTACCGTTTCCGTCGACATTTTAAATCGAAACGATTAGAGGGGAAAAAAAAACACCTCTAATCATCATATTTCTGTGATTTATTTTCATTTTTTTTTTTTTTCGGAGTATATGTAATTATGTTTGTCAAATGGCTCGCCCGTAGATAAATAGATAAATAACGCTCAACTTTTTTGCCTCTTTGTTTACACGCCAAGCACGACTTATAATAATACTAAACGTCTCTGTTCGGCTTGACGATTTTTTTTTACATAAAAAAAAAAAAAAAAACTAAACAAACAGAAAATATCAAACCGCCGCAGTGTGTGCTTATATCATACTGCCATTGTAAGCGCTAATGTCCCGTATTCCGCGGGTGTTCCACGTTTCTGCGCAATATTATTTTTAACCGAATTGCAACGATGAAACAAAATCAAAAAAATAACGAAACCGCAAAATCGTTCAGTTTTCCTGTATTTTTCCGCGGAGGGTTTTCCAATCGTTGCAGGAAAATCGACAAATCAATCCCTTTACGGCGATCCGACTGGATAGAATTGGCTTTCGGAAAAAAAATGCTATTCCCGAAAATCGGAGCAAGAATTCCGGTAGGCTTACAGACAACAACAAAAAAAAAAAAAAGGTACGCATCGCAAGAAAACCGATACATATTCCACGTTGCGTGTAGAATCCAAAGGTAAGTATCGTAATTCTACACATTTTTTTGTGAAATCATATTTTACACAAACTATTCTATTCTTATAACGGTCGTCATCATCTGCCGCACCGGCGGATTCGTGCACCTATACACCTCTACCGTGTCCTAGACATTCGGTCCGGCGGTGTTTTTTATTATTACCGTTTTTTTTTTTTTGTATAATTGTCGGCCGAAATAGACCCAAAAATTGAATTCGAAAGTAGTTCCGCCGCGATTAATCATTTTCCGTATAGGTATTTTATACACACGAGCGTGTATACGACCTACCTACGTTTTCCACGCTAATTTATTACTCTACGGGAGGCCGCCCGCCCGTACCCAAATAGAATTGTAAGATTGCTTTTTTTTTTTTTTTTTATTATTATTTTATGTCGGCGGATTTCATTAGTATAATAATATTACCGGGGAAAAAAAAAAAAAAAAACTTCGTACGCGGTCATGAGACGAGTTAATTCACGTTATAGTACAAATACGAAATGAAAAAAAAAAAAACCACGGTAGGTATACATAATATTATACGTACGTAATTATATATATATATATATTCGCGTAATAATAATATCGTCGGTACGTAGGTTTAGTGTCGGGATTTTTTTTTTTTTTTAGAGAAAAACGAAAACCGCCGCCGACCCGGTAACCCGCACTGCGTACATTACCACGTTCATTTCGGCGTTTCGCCTTTCGTTTGGTTTTGTTTTCGCGTTGTCGTCTCGGCGTTCGGAAAACGTCAAGGGGGCGCCGCTCGAATTTATGCCGGGGAAAACGATGAGTGTTACACCTATAACGATATTACTTACCTACAGCCGGTAGACGGCCGTGTTGTGTCGTATTATTATTACTAATATTAGCCGCGAAAAACCGTCTCCGCGGGTCGTCCGAAAAACAGGCGGTCCGCGTTCGGATCGAGTTACTTATTATATTGAAACTCGTTAAGATTCGGTGGCGCGGATACCCGGTGCGGTGCAGCGGCGGTGGTGCTCGAGCGGTGCAGTGCGATTTATGGACGCGCCGAGTTAATAACGAGGCCGCCGGCCGTCCGCGCAATGTGTCCGCCATGTGCCGGCGGCAGAGCACCGGGAGGGCGCGTCGCGAAGCGATAGTCGCGCGGGACGATGTGGACAAAAAAAAACAAAGAAGAAAGAAACATCGGAAAAAAAAAAAACCGAAACCCGCCGAATAGAACTGACGTCTGTCGCGCGAAGAACGTTATGATGTAGCCGCGTATATTATATCGCTGCGGCGAGACGCCGACGACGGGTTTTCTGCGGTCGGTGAGTCGGGACGGTGTAGGGGGGGGGGTGTGTGCGGGGATCGGCTTGACTTTTTCGAGCGGAAAAAAAAACAATCACATTTATAAATACAGGATCGCGATTATCACCGCGCCCGTCCCGGGTTTTTCGGTTACATTTCGCGTTTTGAAACATTGCAATTCTGATTTCCTTTGAATTATTTTTAGCGCGCGTTCAAAGCCGACGATATTTGCGAATATACTTGGGTTTTTCACGACGTTCATAGGTATACGTCCGGCCGTAGTTTAAATTTTGTTTAAAGTGATACCACCGTCCGTCCGTGTACGAAATTCCGAATGCAGGTTCTCGTTGGGAAAACCAAAGTCGGCGGGTATCGCCCATTCGTTAAATGCCGTGAAAAATTCCAAGCGTTCGAAAACGTCCCGAAAATCGGAATTCGACTATGTTACGCGCGAAATTTAACCGAAATTAATGCGGTGAGCGCGCTCGGCGAACCACCCTGTATATATTTACACATGCATGCATAATACGCTACGTTAGCGGCGAAAAAAACAACAGGAAAAAAAAACAAAAAAAAACCACACGCCGGACTCGAAATCTACGGAATCTACCGGGTTGCGCGCCGCGGCGTTGTTTTCCGCCGTGCGCCCGCGCGCGGGTTCTAATTTGCCGTAGGAATAGAAGGGACCGGCGGCGCTTGTTAACGCGCGCAAACATATTTCAAATCCTCCGGTCCCTCGGGACCTCTCGCCGCCCCTCGTTACGCCGCTCCCCTCTTCCGCGCGCGTCCGACGGCGGCGCCCGCGGTCCTTTTATCCGGTTCGCGGCACGCGTTAATGTCGGGCGCGCGCCGACGGCCGCCGAGTCGCTACGAAACGCGACTGCCCCGGACCGCTCGGGGTTCTCGAAGTTTCCGCCGCAAGAACATGACGGCGTCGCTGCGCGGGTCCGTTTCGTGTACGCCCGCGGACGGACGGCGAAACGGGCGTTTCCGTGGTAATCGTTACGGAAACGCTATCCCCGGGTAACGGGCCGGACGGGGCGCAGCCCGCGCCGTCAGTGGTGATTCGGCGTGCGCCCCGATTGACCGCCGCTAACGAAAAAGCGATTCTGAGCGGAGGGAGACGCGGTTGTGTGTGTGTCGCCACGTCAACAACGTATACACGGTAAAACGATTACACGTGCGTTTTCTGTAATAATATCTGTCTGATGTTGTACATTTTTCCTCCTTAGAGTGCCTCCCCGGTCGGATTTCCTTTCAGAAAAAGTGCTACGCTTGTAAACCGATGCATCGTTTCTGGCCGACATGTCGTTCGCAGATAAACAAAAATTAATAATAAACAACAATAATCGTTGTAAAACCGTAAGCCCTTTCGCTCCACTCAATGTCCAGAAAACAACGAAAACGTTTCGTGTGATTTCGGGGTTTTTTTTTTTTTTTATTTCCGGAAGCTCCCCTCTATCGCCACTGATTTGCTGCTCATCGACCGCCTTCGCGACTACAATATAGAATTAACGAAACCCCTCTGTACATCATCTCCGGTGTATTCTTCCCTGTGCGTTTTATACCACGTCGATTCCATGCCGTCACTTTACTTCTACTTCATCCCTCCATCGCTGCTTAACTCCTCCTGGGTCTCTTCCCGGCCGGCGTTTATTCTCTCTCTTCACGTACCGTTTAATCCGTTGGCTTTTCGTACGCTTCGTAATCAACGCGACGCCCCTCCATAGCCGTTTGTTCTTTTTGTCCGTCGCACAGTGCAGACGTTAATGATGACATCGAAAATTACATTTCGTATTACTATTTTCGTTTTAGTTTTCCCGTCTGTAAACAATTTTTCGACCGGAAATCTTGATCCGGCTATGAAAATACTGTCTATAGTCGGTGCATCGAGGAGGATCATTTTTCCCATTTCGTATTCATAATAATTGGGAAAGACCGGCGGAAAAGTAGGAAAACGGACATAATTACACATTAACGGTGTTTGTTATTTTCGATTTTGTTTTTTTTTTCCGTTGTGATTCAATAGAAAATATTCATAGAAATCTGAAATTTTCACCGACTATTCATGTAAGACGTTTCTAGCCGTGATAAAATTTTCAAAACATTAAGGTCATTTATGAGCTATTTATTGATATTTGATATTTTTTTTTTTTCATATGAAATTTTTCCCTTTATGACTCCGCAGTCAAAAGCTACTTAAATGAAAAAAATGTAAATTTTTGTACATTTTTTATTAGCTATCCGATTTCGTAAAGCTCGGAAAGACCCGGAAGTGAACTTAAACTGTACACGATCATAACGAAATAACGTAAAACATAATTTACTATTACTTGTATACTTTAAATGCTAATTATATGTACAGTATACGTACAGAAATAAATACGGCAGTAACATAATGCAACTGACCTGGTATAGCCTTCACATTCGTCCGACGTCGGTGCAATTCAAATATTTATAGTGAAAAATTAATGCTTTTCAAAGTTAATTATATCGTTTTGTATACTTCGATGAGCGGACCTAATACGTTGCGACTGCGGCTGTAACTAGATCAATAAAAATCGAACCGCGCCTCGTGTTTGAAACCGGTTTCACATACAAGAATGAACTCTTCTACTAGCCGACTACACATAATAACACGATGAGATTGCGCCGTTTTCGTCGGCTTTGCGCCGTCGGCCTCGCTGTCCGTCGCTCGTTTCCGTCCGTACGCCCGAAAAACCGGTGCGCACAGTCAACTATCGAATGTTATCGTCGTCAACGTCCGGGAGACGGTAGTTTTAGTTCAAGGAGTCCGGGGATCCATGGGGGCCCAAAGACTTTGTTCGGCGGCGAACGCAGGGGAGGGGGGATTTGGGGTTTAAACACTCCAACCCCCCCCCCCCCCATTCCTCCAAGTATCGGGTCGGCCGGACCAGTGCCGGTGTCACGTGGCGTGATGTCAAGTGCGACGTCTGTATTAATGTAGGGGTTTTTTTTTTTTTTTTTTTTTGTTTTTTTTCTAAACGGTCCTAAATTGTTGTCACCGTGTCCGTCGTCGTCGTTACCACTGACGTGCTATTAATACACCATGATAGTATTGACGGTTCGGGAACACGTAACAGGTGTTTTGCGTGGCCGTCGCGAACGAAGACGTCGACAAACAGTATACGTATCTCCTAAAAGGTAAACGAAACGAACAAATAGAATAAAAGTGTTTTATAAACCGCGGGAAGAATACGGCCGGGGCTGCGCGGGTTCGTTCGGAAACTATTCCGCCATTCTGGTAAAACTTCCGTGCGCTTATATCATATTATTATACACGAGTATAGTTTCGCGAAGATTCGGGCCGCGAAAAGGCTCAGAGGCCGGCTTAAAGTTAGTTCCCCGCGGGCGAATATCCATTTGAAAAAGAGAAAAAAAAAATAAAAAAAAATAAATAACAATAATAATAATCGGCCGATGGGATTTCGATGCGTTTTGCATTGTTTTACAAAACCCGCAGCGCAAAACGCTCGTTTTGTTGCGAATTCGTATTTTCGAACGAACAAAAGACAATATATTGTGTTTTTTTTTTGGTTTTTAAAACGATTTGTTTTCGTCTTTTTTTTTTATTTTTTAATGCACTATTTCGAATTTTTAAAGCGCAAAAATAATTTTTTTTTTTTAAAGTCACCTTGTGGTTTCATGGTATATGATACTAATCATTCTCAGCCTTGTCTATAATTTATCTTATATTTTAGATTCGTAGCGTAGAAAATGATCTATTGGTTTTACTATGACGTGTGTTTTTTGTATTTTTTGTGGCTGTGAACAACTTTTCTACCAGATATGTAACTCCGATGCAGAGAGTGTGAAGCACTTTTTCGGAAAAGGTAATTTTGTCTAGTTGGTGCATTGAAAAGGTTATTTTTTTAAAATTTCTAAACGGAAAGAAAAATAATAGGTAAAACGGCAAATGTTACCGGCAACGTTATCGATTTTATTGTTTTTTAATATTTGCAAACAATGTTTTCTACCAGAAATCTTGTTTCTATCGAAGAATGACGAGATTCGATTTTTTCTATTTAACATCTAGCCCGCTGAGAAAGTCGTTTTCGGCGCTACGATTTTATTACTTAAAATGTTTAAGATTATATTTTTTTTTACCAGCAGTTATTGTCAAAGTTTTAAGAATAGATTATTTTCTGAAAGAAAATGTTGTATTTATTTTGAGTAAAAAAGTCGTTATTTGATTTACCGTATAGTTGTCCAAATAATTACGAAAAACCGGAAAAAAACGTAGAAAATATGACGATGCGCAGGGCATTTGGGTGTTTTTTATTGTTATTCGGCTAACGATTATTGTGGAGACCTGTAATTTGCATAAAATACGAATATTGGCCTATTGTAGATGTAGTCAAATTTTCAAAATATTTTGATTATTTTTATAGGCATTGTAGGTATTTGATATTTTCGTGTTTTTATGTATGCATTTTTATTTGGGAGAAATGCTTGAAAATTGAACACAGTTGGTACATTATACATGGTACTTGATGGCGTATAAAACAAATTTGAGTTTAATACATTAGTTTTTTTTTTCCATGAGGGTTTTAAGATCAAATTTTAATTAAAATCGTAAAAATTACGACATTTCAAAATACATCTTATCGAACTTCGAACCGTTTTTCGTTAGCGATGGATTTGTATAGAAATTTATATAAAAAATATATTTATCTTCGCACGAGTATAAATTAAATAACTTTATGTATCCTGCGTTCCCGACTTCCCAAATATCACAGCGGCTGCACCTGTCCCCAGTATCGGCTTTTTTCTTTTTCATTCGTCCGTCCGCCGCGAAGACGACGGAAAAAACGTATACAAAAAAAATAAAACCTTTTCAATTTACATATTATACGAAATAAAACTTAAAAAAATCGATATCGATAACGTGATATTATAATAATAATACTATCCTGTTGCTCCTGTCCCGTGTGCACCCCCGCCGGCAATTGTACTTAAACCAGAGAACTACCGACGACGTATATGATTATAATGGCTTGTACACATATTTTTTTTTCGTTTTTTAAGAAACTATTGTCCGCGTAGTTTTCCGTCAAAAGCGGCCGTTTATTCGTTTTTAAACGTTCAATTATTTACGAATTCGGTTTTGTTTTTTTTTGTTACGCATATATCATTACGTCGACAGTGATGTAAAATACACCTTTAAATTAGTTTCTTTTTGTTTTTTCTTTCACGTTTCCTTCGCCCTATCATGGGTATTTTCGATTATACACATTATACACCCTGAGCAGGGCGTCGTCGATGTCATCGCCACCGTCGGAATTATGACGGTTTTTTTTATTTTTATTTTCCTTCTAAAGTTTTGAAATCGTCGAGAGGGGCAAATGATCTACCCGTCGATATCCTCTAGAAACCGTTTGACGGTCACATTATTGCAATTGCCAAGTGCAGTTTTCGCTGTTTCCAGAACGTAATTTTTTTGTAATTTTTTTAAAATGTTTGTATCGTTTCTTGTGAAATTTTAGCGTACGAAATACTGCTCCGAGATGTTTCCGTATTATTATCGCCCAAATTTTTCAATAGTAGGTATACCTACCAGTCTCTTACAAATACCTATGAATTATTATCATATTGTATATTCTTCGTACACCGTTTAAATTCCGTAACATTTATAGTCCTGTAGTAAACCGTTTTTTCGCCTTTTTTTTATTATTATTATTTAGTGAGTTTTTCGCCGTGTTTCCATTTTTCGAGACACCGTGAGTTTTATTATAAAACCGATACCGGAGACCGAAACGTGTATAGGTATACCGCCCCGCCGAGTGTAATTCGCTTAAGCGGCGCGGGTCGTTGTCGGGATTACAATAATACCCACCTATAATATTATAAGAACCGGAAACCGAAAAAAACAATAACCTTAACGATTCGGTTTTAACGTCACAAAGAAATAATCGTCGTCAGTATTATATAATCGGTAGGTACTATCGTTTCTTTTGTGACGCGCCGATGTTTGCGAGCGGATAATATTCTTCCGTGGGAGGAGCCAAAAGCGTCAGTGGCGAACCGCAGTACGTTTAACACGAGTATAATATTGACGCGAGGGCGACATTTTAGATTCTGAGCGTAACGATTATTTCACTGGGACGTGTGCTTATTTTTACAATGCTTTTTTCTCTTTTTAAACAATTTTTTCACCACAAATCTTGCACCGATCGAAAAATAACAAGAGACCTTTTTCGTGGCACTATACGTGTAGTTGGCAGTTTGAGAGTGTCATTTTTTTTTGCAAATATTGTATACCACACTTATACACCTACCATTGTTTACAAAACCCTCCAATATACCGAATTTATTGCGATCAAACTTTCAATCACAAAGGAGATATTTCTAATAGCACGGGAGGTATTGCATACACGATAGTAAGTAACACATGAGAGGTGTTGTCTATTATTATTCCTTCGATGAAGACAACTGCACACAAGAGATATTATCTTGCTTTTTTTTTTTAATTCAACGATGCAAAAGTTTCAAAAATCTAAAATTTGACTCATAGGAAGTTTTTTCGTGCCAACGACGTTATGTAGTCATGTAGAAAAAAAAAATTTCATTATTGTGGGCCGAACAAATTCCAATACAATATTAATTCGGCTTTATTGGGCATAATATAGAAACGAAAAATCCGTATAGAATTAGCTCTCTGGTCTAGCCGTATGACGCTAATTTTATTATATATTTGTCCGTAAGAACTTCAACGATATAATATTACCGCGTAATCAAATATTTCCGAACGGGCCGCGGTTTTTTCGTTTTTATACACTCCGGAGTTGTAATTTTTTCGCGACGACGATGGTATACATTACGCCGTTCGTATTGTTATAGTATACAATTCGTAATATTATAACATTTTAAACGTATATACCGCACGAAAAAAAAAATCGACTTTCGACCGCGTAAAACGGTCAGTAACGACAGTATAACAACAATAGCTGCTGCAGTTACGCGTGTCTCGGTAAATAATACATTACTGCCGTCGGGAGAAAGCGTCCACGAATAAAGATCGCCATACCGGTGTTAATGAACGTTTTAATGTGTACGCTAAAGTAAACGATCGACATTAGCCCGTACAATATGAACGCACCTATATATTATGATATAAGTGCAGGTAAATATTGTTTTAATGCGATATTTTGAGCGAGCACTTAGAGAGGAAGGGGGGACGATTTGTCTACGCCGAAATCCTCCTATCATAGATATAATATATTATACCAGTTACGTATTATAGAGGACAGCAAATTAAGAGAGATGATATATAATATTGAAATCATAATAATATAATATCGTCTATCCTATTAGCCAATGAATATTGACAATTCTCGTTTCTTCCATGAATTATTTTTTCTTTCCACGGATTTATTAGTGCGTCTCGCTTGTCAATAACTGATATTGACAAGCGGGACGGACGATTCAGAAACGCCCGATAACCAATCTAGCGCATTGGATATATTTTGTGTACAGTACTGTAAAGACTAACGGAGTAATAAATGTACAGCTGGACCAAATACTAGTAAAATATATTTGAACAACATATTATGTGCTAGGAAGACAGTTGAGACTCGTAAGTCTTATTTAATTTTTTCAACGAGATTATAAACAATACTATTAAAACACCTCTTGATAATAGTCGTGATAAGAATTAAATACTGACAAGAAGAAAATTCAGAATTTATGAAAGTTCAGTCAATATCTAAATTCTTATTTATAGGAGTATCAGAAAACTGATTATAACCTCATTGGAAAAATCAACCATATATTACGAGTCTGTCTCATATACTGCTATGTTGGCTTCAACGTGTTATAAATAAAACTAGTGTAATATGCGGTCTATATCTATTATAAGTGTATACAATATACATGGATAGTCGAAGTGCCCAGTTGTCAAAAAAACGATAAGGGAATTGCAACCGTAGCGGCAACCATGCAGCAACATCGACGTCTAGAAAAAGACACCCGCCACGTCCAAAAAGCTGCTTTTACGAAGAAGTTTGTATATTATATCCTAAGTGAAAACTAAAATAAACCTAAAACCTTTAGTCTGCAACGAAATCCCCAAATGGAAAAAGCCACGCCGTGTATTGGTCGTTTTTCGAAGTAGAAAAGTGGTAGTGCACAAGAAATAATAAACTAACCGTGATGCGTTTCTCGTTAAAAACTTTTCCTCATGTTGTGTTCACTCCTACGGAATATCGAATTCGTCATTAACAACAAACCTTATCAATCCCGTATTCTCCCACATCCACGCGCCTCGACTTTGTTAGATGTCTATCATCGGACACATTCGAGACGATCGGATTCGCAAACAGATGTATGCCGTTTCCGCACATTAAAATACGTAAGATTTCTAATCTGATTGATCGTCAATAGTCTCACGGTGAATAATACACGGTATACGTTATTTCGGGTGGTGACTACAGTGCGTAATGTCGTGCCCTTTATCATTTTTATCTGACTACTGATATCCAACTATCTCTCTCGGTCCGCTTTGTCCAGTGCCGACGAGCCGAGCGAAAAAATAATATTTTAATAACACTTCTTCCGGCGGCAACGATGTGTTTTATGATAATTATTAAACAAATTACACGTTAATTAGCCGGACACGGTTTCTTGGGTTACACCGGCCCTACCGATAATGCTAATTTCGACATTTTTTTTTTGTTAGTTCTCCTCCCCCCTCCCTCTTTGTCTCCCGACACATCGAACAATGGACTGCGACGGTGGTAAGCAAATATTATGCGCCAGATGTTTTATATTTATTGTTATTATTTTTTTGTAATTTTTCTCGGACCATGACCGGGACGCAATTGGTCGGATGCGCCGACCGTAGTACGAGCACACCTCTCTACCTATTTCCCCTTCCCTTCTCGAAATCCCTTACCGCTGTCAATCGGCAAAACATTACTAAAATTAAAAAAAAAACCGACTTACAAACGTATAAGTGTATTATTATACGCGTTCGTTTGAATAAAAAAAAATATAAACACATCCGGAATCTCTTTTTTTCTCTCTGCGCACATATCATTTTCGCGATATTATAATTTCCCAGTGTTTCGAAACTCTTTATAATATTATTTACGACTTTGAAACGTTTTAACAGAATGTATTCACGCGGCGTTATTTTCTGCAGGTACGACGTCGTGGCGCGATAACAAAATCATAAAACGTAAAAGTTTTATCATAATAATATTATATAAAACGCATTTCGTTACGCATTTGTTTGACCTTTTTGTGGCTATTTTTTACGCGAAATTCCATTTGTCACCGTAAATGTCAATAGAACAGAACGCGGCCGTAATACACTCGCAGCACCCCGCGCGAGTATTCATTGTGTATTTGTAAAGGTATATAGCTGTTAGTTGTTAAAATGTCCATTAAAATGTTAAAATAATATTACAGCTCCGTATAATAATATTCGGTTTTAATTTGAATACGAGTTCAACGATTGTTCGGTAGGTACCTACCCGGTTTTCAACTCGTATAATATAACCGTTTACATAATACAAATGTCACAAATGTCTAAAAAAAAAAAAAATAAACGTACACCCATACGATTAAAAATTTAAAACACGAGTCCGCGGACTTAAAGTTCACGATAAATAATCGACGCGATGGTCATTATACGCGCGCGAAATGGTTTCGGGTATGAATACAAGACTAAGGTTTCTTTTCGCAGTTTAGTCACACTCCTTGTTTAGACGTAGACACTGCAGTTTTGGGTCGACATTTTCGATTAACCATTTGGCTGGGCGTTTTTAGCTAGGCACAATAGTCCATGTTTCTCGCGAACACATTTGAGAGTTTAACAAAAAAATCTCTTAAGCTATTTTGATCGTCTTTGATCATTCTCCTTTGAGTAGTGCTTGTAGATCCGGGGGCTTCACGAAACTCACGAGTTATAGCCGGGCAATGGGTGTCGCTAAAAACCATAATTACCATGTACACCGTATACAGTAGTATCCGAGTTCTATTAGACAGTGTTGAAAGGGATCGCGATCCGTGAAAGGTTGAAAACCGTTGTCTTAGACCATCATTACGTCGCGATTACGATATCGATAAAAACGACCAACAGCCTTTACTATACCCATAGATATGAATAAATAGACAATTTACCAATACTGGATAACTGACTGCTGTATACCTACGGTCCGTATAATCGCTCGAAACGGACGGCAGACATTTGATTCGACACTCACGAACTTTATCATATACTTTTATATTTTAATAACTGTTGAATCTGTAATTCTGAAAGCTCAAGTTGTCTAGATTGTACTTTAAACAGGTTATTTTTTGATATTTGACGCCAGTTTTTAAATAAAAGCACTCAAGTGGGAAAAAACGTAGGAAAACGTACAATTTCACGATTTTATTATTTTATAAAAACACGGACGACGTTTTCTACCGGAAAAAAATGAAAACTTCACACGGTACCTTTTTTGTTGCCTCTTTGATTTTCTTTCTTACGGTAACATCGCCAAATCTTTTGAGCCATATTTGAAAATTTAAGGAATTTTGGGAGTTTTTCTGCAGTAATTCGGTTGTAAATACACTTAGGGACTTCAAACTTACATTGGTCTTACCTAGACGATTAAAACATTTTCAAAATCATTGGTTGATTTTTTTTTTTTAACAAGCGTTTTGAAATCAAATTTTAACGAAAATCGCAAAAGAAAATTACGGCACTTCAAATTATGTACTACCGAACTGCGTTCGGAATCGTCTTTCGTCAGCAATAGTTTATCGTTGCTTACAGATATAAATAAAATAGCCTTATGCATCCTACCTTCTAAACTTCCCACTTACACCAGTGGCTGCACCCGTCCCCAGTATCAGATCTTTTTACCATTGTTATCGCGGTGATCGAGAACGTGACCGTTAACAATATTTCACAGACAAAACAGTTGTACCAATATAAAAGCGGACGATAAGTCTCACGAGCCTCCAATTAAATGGCGGATTGAAACTTCACTCCGTATCACCATGGTTAGCATCGTGTACGTCTGTGTCTATATTATTGCTAACGAACAGACAACGGCCAAATTACGTAATCGTATACCCGTATTATAAGCTTCTTTTTCGATTATTTTAATAGTTTCATCACGTTTATTGGGGGAAAAAAAAAAAAAATCTAGAGTATAATATTGTTGTGATTTCTGTGGTTGAAAAATCGGGAGTGGAAATGGATTCGACCACATGCGCCACGGAAGATAGCTGCAGAAGACCAGGACGGACGACGGAGAGTAATCTTCAGTTTGGCGGTATGGTCTCAACGGCGGAGAACCGGGGAAAGAAGACCGTATAGAAAAAAACTTAGATTTCCCCGGAAATTGACTCGCGGCTAA
The DNA here is from genome assembly GCA_902439185.1 of Cinara cedri. Taxonomy (NCBI): domain Eukaryota; kingdom Metazoa; phylum Arthropoda; class Insecta; order Hemiptera; family Aphididae; genus Cinara; species Cinara cedri. The sequence continues at coordinate 1,034,864 of CABPRJ010000004.1, forward strand.
TTTTCCCCGCCGGCGACAGTGCACACGATCGGACGCGGGTTCGGGGTGAAAACCCAATCTCTCGGTCGCGGACAACACTATACATTATACCGTTCGGAAACCGTACCCCGGTTATTAGCGAATGCCGAGACATAATAATATTTACTCGCCGCGTAATAAGTCTTTTGTTTTTTCCCGGCAAACAGCACCGAGGTCCGCGCGATTCCCGTCTGGCATCGCTAAAAACCCGGGACGACGACAGCCGGTCCGATATTACGACGGGGTCGAAAATTAAAGAATTTCAATTAAAAACCGCGCCTTTTCCGCGGGCGCGCGCGCAGAACACCTGGAAAAAAATAGTAATTATTACTATACGTACGATATTATAGTCGTACTCGTACATATTATATTTATTATTATTTTTTTTTTTTTTCCCGATCATAAACCATTAGATACCATTATATAGGTGGGTAGGTAGGTCGGCAGGTAGGTTACCTATAAATATTTCGAGTTTTTTTTTTCTCGACCGAATAAATAAAAAAAAAAAAAAAAAACGGTAAGGTTGCGGCGATCGGCGGCGCCGTCGTACCGCTGCGCAATAGTCTCGCGTGTATATTCCGTACCGCGCGGCCAAAAATGATTTTTAAACGTTTTTTTTTTTTTTTTCCCTACGACCGAACCCGTAGATACCTATATAATATTATTATTATTATATATCATTCGGTCGCGTATAATAGACGGTCGTGCGCGTGCGTGCGCGTATTATAGGTAGTTTACCGGGGCCGGAGACGTATCATTATTATGTTTCGGACGATCGGCGGCATCAAGCAGCAGCTGCAGAACTCTGTGATGTTATTATACCTGCTGGACCCCTCGGTAAAGAAAAAAAAAAACCCACGCACGCACACTCACCACTCGGTACGCCACAAGCCCACATCGCGTACGGTTTTTTTTTTATTTTTTTTTTTTTTATTTCACGTATACCCCGCCGGAATTTTTCACTCGCGTACGCGCACCACGAATAATAATATATAAAGGTAATAATCGCGGGGAATCACCGTGTTTAACCCCGCGACTTCCCGTCCCGGTCCCCACGCGCCGCCAATAATACGGGGTGGGGTTTTTTTTTTACATTTTTTAGCCCTTACTTTCTCTCGAACACTTCATTCCTTTTCGCCGGCCGTGTACGGTACATACGACGAACGCGTGTGCCGGTTAATTTTTTTGACGATCCTTTTTTTTTTTTTTTATAGTATTTATATTTTTCGATAATCGCTCGTCTCGGCCCATTGTATTCGATTATAGTATTATTATTATTATTATTATCATCTGTTGTTCTCTCGTCCGCGCGATGTTTTTCGGGATATTTGGTTTTTATACTCGTATTTCATTTTTTTTTTTTTTTTATCTCATATTCGGGTATCAATTATATTAATATATTGTTGTCGTTTCACGAAAGTACACCTACGAGTTAAAATCCATAATACACGAAACAGAATTTCTCGATGTTGTTTCACGTTAATAATTTATAATTTTTCAATTGTTTCCATGCAATTTTACGATTTTAATACTTTGCTGGACGATTTATTTATTTATTTTTTTTATGAAAATGTTATATACAATAATATTATACAAGTAGGAAGTAGTGTGTCTCAAATATGATTGTTTAATATTTTATTTAAATTATACATACCCCTGCTTGATAAAATAATGAAAGTCTTATAAAATGTACGCCGAAACATTGTTTGTTATTTTAATCTTGCTCTTATCGAAAAACGACCAGAGTTAATTTTATAGACAATCATACTTACTCAATTTTTCATTCATCGATCATTTTTTTACGTTTTCTCGTAGTTTTCTTAAAATGGAGAAAATGTCAGAAAATGGGAAAATGTATGCGATGATAGTTTCAATAAATATTTACCGCAGACTTTAGTTCGTAGCTATACATTTTCACATGTTCTTTTTTTATAAATTGAAAGCAATAAACGAAACCAATTGTTCAATCAAAACCAATCATTGTTCCCTTTCGACTTGTGGTTCCGGGGCTACATTTTCTCCTAACCTTCCCTCCCTTTAATCCAGTCCTGATATCGTTGGACGATTTTTATAGCGACGTGATTTCCTAAAAAAAGGCTGTTTGATTCCATTCGAACGGCAATGTATATACTCGTATCATTTAGGTATTTAGGAGACGATTTTTAAATAAAACTCACATAATGAACAAGTGTAATCTATTTCAAAAACTTCAACAGTGCATTATAGGACGCGTATATTATTAAATTAAAAACCGTTGTTCTGGCCGGCCATCACAATATTAATATGACGGTTTATATTGTAATAATACGCTGTTCGAAAGGGTAAAAAAAAAAATAAAAAAAACACTGACTATCGATATAACGTATATAGGAACGGATCGAATAATATTACATAACAACATGACAGGTATGTTTTTTGTGTACAAGACCATCTATCACGTGATATTTGATTATAATATTAAATGTACGAAAAGCTACTCTTCATTCCATGGTACCTAAACCATACGCGAGTCGACCACCACCGTTGTGCAGAGTGATCCGAGTGCCGGGCGGAGGACTCGTGAAAATCACTTCGAACCGAGTGACTCAACAAAGGGTATTTTTTCCATTCACGGTCTCCATTATATTATACAGTCGGAGTTTTTTTTTTTTTTATTAAATTACTTTCGACCGTCGTATGTAAATAGGTGTACAGATTATCTTGCGTGGAACGGTAAAAAAATATCGTCGATTGACGATTATCTAATATACCTATATATTCGCATTCGCGCGTGTGTAACGATGATTTGTGGAATAGAAATCCGCCGAGAAGAAAATCTCCGACACTTCGATGTCGTCGACAAAAACCACGACGGGTTTAGAGATAGAGCCGTTTTAAGTTCGTTTTCACGGAGCGGACGTGCTTGTTGTTCCGATACGAACCGAATAACCGAATATTTTTTCATCTGTACATCTTTGGTCCCATGAAGAAGGAACCAATGTCTAAATGGCACATAAGAGTAAGTACAATATTCTTATACATGTTATACTAAAAATTGAAACATGTCAAGTCTGGTGTTGTTTCTGTTTGGTAAGAGAGGCACAAGTCATATATTTTGTATAATAATTTATAGCTATTTAGCAGTTCTCAAAATTGAATTCATTTATATTGAAAACGATACGAAATCGAATTGAGGAGCCCTTCTTCCCTAGAGCCAAATATATGCTGACGTCGAATTGTATAGCCAGTACGATTTTTAAACACGGCTTTTATAACAATAATTCTTTACAAACACTGCGGTGTCCTGAAATCCGCGTGTTAAGCAAGTTTCCTACAGGGAAAAGACCTTTTTTTTTACGGTAACGCGAGATTCCGTTTTAGATAGATTATTGCGGCGCACTGCACAAAATATACGGATGAGCGGGCGGGTTATTTTTATTTCGACCAAAAAAAAAAAGCGAAATATTGTATTGTTATGTGTTTATAATTTTTGTCTCGTGTTATTTGTCCGTACGGTTTCTTAAAAAAAAAAAAAAATATATATCACTTGTAGCTTCTCTGCGGCGCTATGACCTGCAGCAAAAAACCACACGCGACTTATGTACATAATATTTTACTTTTCGAGCGAGTACTGTTATTATTACTTTTCGATATGTTTCACAGAGAATAATTGATTATATCGCTGTTGTCTAAAATATATAGTTTGGTGTTTCGAATTCGTATCGATTTTGCCTTACGGTGCAAATTCCATTTTGAGAAAATTAAAAATAAAACTTCTTAACTCTTTGTCAGAATGTATGAAACAAAAACAACAAAGAAGTTTTCTGACCCAATGATTATCGACATATAATTAAGATCATACCTCGCGGTAAGCAATGCTGTTGCAGAAAACGGTGTAAATACCTCCAAAAACTCAAAATCCGTTGTTTATCCTAAAAAACCACTAAGGTACCTATTTGAACGCATCAAATCATTTCAGCCTTGAAGAAACGGTGATGCAGTGTTTATCGTGTACGGGAAGTAACATGGAAAATATTTTAGGCAATACCTAGTATAATATATTTTTTGGATTGTGTCTGTTGAATCACCGGTCCCAGCTAGGGAAGAAAGGTTTAAATCAAATTTGGCAGTTTTTATTGTTTTGTAATTTTGATTTGTGGCGCGGAACTTTCGCGTTTAATATTCACAAAAAGCGATTAAATACGTCAAAAAAATTCCCTCTCGAATGGTTCTAATTTATTAAATTAAATTTTCTAACACCGCAAAAATGTTATTTTATAAGTCAGAGCCATAAGAGCACCTCTTATTAACGTCCTCACTGGACGTTAAAAACCACTCCACCAGTTTTGCATTTTGAAATATTTTCAAGTGTTTTTTTTTGTAGATTTTAAGTGCTTAAAATCCCGAACCCTACCTATGTAATTTGTTTCCCGTTAATTTTTGGTCTAAATAGCGTAAGTTGTGTGTGATACGTATATTTTAACACGTTCCATGCTAAAAATTAAAACATTTCAATTCGCTGTATGATGTACTTTTTGCTTGTCAAAAAGGCTTGATTGGTACATTATATACTTATATACGAGTTGAGCCTTTTAGAACATCGTGACATCGGCCTAACAACGTTAGGCTGTTTAGCAATTTTACATACCATTATGTTATTTAGTAATTTTTAAAATTTAATTAATCGCTTTGATCGGAAATTATATAAATTGACCTAATCTCTCAGTCTCCGGGACCGAAGACACGTTACACTGTCGAAAGTTATTTGTCCGTATAGCTACCGACGACGAAGACGACTTTTTTCTCTTGTTTTCGGTCTCGCGCTGCTGGCCTTGGCGTTATTCAAGAACACGCGTATATATGATGGGCAAATTGGAAAAGTTCCTCGACTCGCGACGTACTCCGAACAAACTGCCGAATGGTACTTTTTTTTTTATATATATTTTTCCCAAACACCCGTACGGGTGTACTCTACGGGGTATAAAACACGCAAGTTTGTGTATAATATATTATATAATATACTGTACCGGGTAGACGGATATAGGTATATATAATACGCATAAAAATATACTTTCGTAAAAGTCACGATTTAAAATTGAAAACGGTGCGTAGTTTTTTCTACAAGAAAGAGGGAGAGAGAGTGAGAAGGGAGGAAAAAACACTATTCAAAAGACGGTGGCAGCATATACCTAGCCTAGCTACCTCTTTGACGTTACACCAGAGTATATGAATAGCCTCGCGCTCATACTTTTTTTTTTTTTTTTTTAAAAACTCGTGTATAATATATTATGATATTATCGTAAAACGCGCGAACGAAATAAACCGCAATTTCACGTTTTTGTATTATTCTTAATATTGGACGAGTCGTGCAGACGAAAACGCCAGGAACGAACCGAAGGTAGATCACAGGGGGATGGGGAGGCGAGATTCGTAAGTAACTCGGGTAAATTGGCCGTACATCAAGTGTCAGATTTAAAAAAAAAAACAAAAAAATAACACTAGAGTCGAATTATTTTTCCTAGTCGACTTGTTGCCATTACAATATTTCATATTTTTTTTTTTTTTTTAGATTCTGAAGAAGAATGTATTGATTTTATTGTGTGAGTGTTTTTTTTTTTTTAAACGACAAGAGAAGTTTTTCGTTGTAATTTGGATCTGGTTGGTGCATAGGGGATTCCATTCTGGCGATTGTTGAGATATTTATATTAATTTTAAATTTTCGAGGTTTTTCATTTTTATTTATATGTATTATATACTTACATATTTTATCCTCGTCACTTACTTCTATTAGTCTTCAAGAGAGAATTTATAACTCGGTATTTCATATGAAAACATGCAATTTGAGGACATAAATGATTGAGAAGGAGATTGAAAGTTAAACCTTTAAAAGCCACATCTTTGATATTTAACCACCGTGCATACACAAAATTTCATTTCCTAATTTCATTTGAGGAATTTTTATGGGTGTAAAAATATTCTCCTTCCACTACAATATGATGAAATTAATATTAAAATTCAACCCCATTGTATCACTTCAATTCATCTATAAAAAAGCTCAAACTCGGGAGTTTTTGAATTTAGTCCATATAGGGAGCCGTTAAATGTGTTCAAAAGTATCGGGAAAAAGATATAGGTATACATAACAGACCAAATACATTTTCTGGGGATATTCGACAAAAAGACTTAAAAATGTCGTTAGAATTTATTTTCTAAAATATATTTGTGTGGGTTAGGTTATAGATTGTTGGTAAATAGGTATAATAATGAAAACAAAGTGAGACAAAATCCGTAGTCGTCAATATAAAGAAAAAACCCCCCCCCCCCCCCGCAGGCCTTAAGAGCTCAAGTCCCTGTCTGACCCACGTAACTTATTAGTAGCCATGTGGTAGATAACGAGTTGTGTCGTTTCTCGTAGTTTTCTCACTCCCTCACAGAGTTTGCTGATGGGGACACCCCGTTGCCTTGTCGATCCATCTTCTGTAAAAAAAAAAAAAAATGTTAAAATGACGTGGCACTATATAATATATGTATAAATTAATGATGTCCGTTGTATAATACCCGTTTATATAAATATATACAAGGTGTACTGCAGGTACGTTATGGTTTAACGTCGTTGTCGTGCGCTAGATAAAAACCCGATAATGTTATTCATATACGCATACTACAGCGACCCTCTCTCGACGAGGACCCGACGAATTTGCCGTCCTGTTGTTGTTCTTTTCCTTTCGCCTTCTCTCTAATAGGGATTAACGATGATTAGGCGAGTCGGCGGTATACTGTCGACTTACCACGAACGGAGGGCCTGCCGTAAAAATGATCGGTTCCAGACAATTTCCAGTGAACAGTTCGTCTCTATAGGCAAGCATGAATCAAGGGAGAGAGGGACACTGAGAAAAGTGCCATAACCGTTATCAAAAAAAAAACAAGAGATGAAAAGTAGCTTGAGATAGAGTGATAGAATGAAGACAACGGAGATTGAGAATCGATAATATTGAAGCGCCAATACTTTAATAAAAAATATGAATTTAAATGTTAATAGAAGAAAGTCATAAAACGAAATATGAAAAAAAAAAGAATTTTGTCACTGCAGTCTTTTTGTCGTAAAAACTGTGAATAATAATTTTTGTTTTTTTGAAATTTTAATAATTTCCAAAATGCACATCATTTAGTATAAACTCCATCAAGAAAATACACAATTGCGTCCCTATATATCTTCATTTAGAGGGATGTGTATGATCAATGCTAAAAGACTCCTCCGTCAACAACAATACATACCTTGGTAAGGGGGAGGTTAGAGGTTATAGCTGCTCCCCCATTGACTTATAGATACAAACAAATATGAGTAATCTAATATCGAAATCCATAAAATTCAGCCAAGTTTGGCTAAGAGAGAAGCTCGATGTATTGATTAAAATAGGCTCTTTTTTAGGATCCAACTTTCAAATACTTAACCATTTCCCAAAGTGTAGAATAGAGAAGACGATTTTACGTTTTATTCACGATTCTTATTTGTTATATCCCCTTCCACTTAAAATTCCTGCGAGTGATATTGCTAGTAAAGTTTATTAGCTGAAGGTAACGATTAACCATTGCAATCCACAAATTATTCTGAGCGAAGTTTGGTAAACTGGTAAGGTTATAGTATTAATCGCGTTTGTTTTCCTTGTAACCAAAGTAACCCAAATATAACACAAATAAAACATATGTGTATCCGTGTATTGTAAGTTATTTTTTAATTGTTAAGAAAAACTTTTAAAAATGTTAAACATAATTAAACGCAAAAATGTGCCTACCATCAGTTAAAAAATTAATATCTATATGTATCGCTATGAAGTGAAAAATTCAAAGAATTTTTATTAATTTATAAAATTTTTTCCGAAAAAAATCATGTCTTAGTAAAATGCTACAATAGTTTCTTCGATAAACACTGCATTTAAAATAAATACAAATTAATAATAAATTATTATAAATAAGGAAAACGTTGAAAAATCTAGTCTGGAAAATTATTAGGTAGGTACGTATTATCGTCGATAATGTTTGTATACATTTTACTATTAGATTTGATTAAAAAAAAAAAAACCATTAACAAGAATTATTGTTAGAATAGTTTATTATTTAACTAGCTGTCCCGCGCCCGGCGTTGCCCGTGTCAAATTTGTATTCTTACTATCTTTATTCCCGTTTTCCATTTCCCATTTATTGGATGTAAAAAAAAAAAAAAAAAACGGGCACAAAGTGTTCTGGCGTGTACGTTTTTCCATCCGTTACCGTCGTAGATACCCGTGGCACAGCACAGAGATCAAACTATATATCTATCCAATTTTTTTTTTCTGTTTTCCCGGTAGGCCGAATTTGGCTTATCCGCCCACGCCCGGAATCCATCGAAATCGGTTCAGCGGTTTAGACGTGAAAACTCAACGGACACACACATACTTTCACTCAATAACAAATATTAAATGAACTACGAATTTCGCAAACGGCGCTTAGCGTGTGGCGCCGCGCCGCGGCCCGACTCCCGGCGGATCGCTACCGCGTCCGTCCGCGTCGCTGGAAAACACAATTTTTTAGCGCGTCCATATGAGCATGCGAATGTGCTGTTTGATTGGTCTCCGGTGCCAATCGGATAATAACGTCGCATCCGTGCTACTCGCAAGTTCGCGCGATCTGCGCAATGCCCTGCCATCGGCCGGCGCATTGCGGCGACTTCGGCGTTCTCGCACGACCGTCGGGCCGTTCGCCGCGGTCTCGTTTCGGACATCGAAAACCGCCGGGCGGGACGCCCGGGGCGGAGATCGGTCGGGACGGAGACGGAGCGACGGACGGACGGTAGGCGGGTATATCACGGATTTGATAACGGGAACGGTATACCCGTGCGCACACAATGTATTATTGTGACAGGTAAACCTGTAATACGGCGCGTCGTTGGATAGCATTGGAATTCGGTGGAAAAAAAAAAAACAAAAAAAAAAAAAAACAACCGCCCCGGCACACGGCATAAATCGTCTGCGCGACGCGACGTCACACTGCGGTTTGCGCGCGGTTCGCCACCGCCGCCGCGGTAGTTCTCTCCCCCTCGCGCCACCGCCACGCCGATGCCGCGCCACGAGGCGCACGCGTCCGTAAGCACAACTGTGCGACATACCCGATGATATTTTCTTAGATTCGGAGCGAGGGGCCAGTCGGTTTTACCATGGTGTGCGCTTTTCTTGCTCCGGAGTGCACACCGAAGCGCCGTTTCTGAATGACGGGTTTCTCTGGCCGGTCCGCCGGGTAGGTCGTTTTTCGATTTGCAAAAGGGTTCTCGAAAATGATCGGCGAAAACCCGAGAGGAGAATATAGGTAAACCGAAAATATATCAGGAGCACCGCGGCATTACCGATTTCGTTGTTTTTAATTTTTGAACACTATGGTATTTACCGGAAATATCGCACTAATCTAAAAATAACAATATATGCATCGATTTTGGTCCATAAAATAAAACAGCTACCTACCTGTTTTTTTGAATGTCAAGCGTGCAAAATTCCATCGATATTGGAATAAAACCTAAGATTTATGTATACCGGACTGTCGAATAGGTAGACAAACATAGGCGCATTTTATTAAAAAATGATATTCCCCCCGAAAAACTATTTTTTCTTTAGTGAATGCGGTTTGATTTTTTTCATTCAGTATACACTTTAAAAGACTAGAAATTTCCACCCGGCGGTACTTTACTTGAAACACGTTTCGCAATTTTCATTAGTTCACCTCCCAGGTCGGTTTTTGGTTTTTTTTTCTCACAGAATATTTTTGTAGGGAGTAAAATGCTACAAATTAGACAAACCGCGATGAATATTTCGTTCGACCGGTACTTAATTTGAAACCCTTTTCGAAATTACCATTAGCTTTGGTGCGGTATGATAAAAAAAAAACAACTGATAAACAGATTTTTTCAATACATCGGTTTTGCGTTAACGTTTTGTCTACAACTACGGAATAATGCACGATTTAAACCTACTATCTATATCCTATAACATAACCGTATCGGTTTACCTAGTCCCGCTCAGAAACGTTTTTCGGATCACAATCATTGATCGTTGATTTCAGTATACATATTATATAATCTAAATTACCCTATAACGATACTCGCCTATACAATAACCTTTGCTTTTCCACGTGCGAAAAATGGGTCCGCGGTATTTTTGAGTTTGATATTAAAAAAAAAAAAATTATTTATTATTCCGATTCGACGAGTGCTCTAACGAGGAGTGTACACAACAAACGAAAATACATAAACAAAACTTATACGCCGATATATAAAAAAAAAAAAAAAACATATACATTTAGATCCTTTAAGCAGCGTCGCGATAGATTGGTAAATTGGTAGGTAGGTACAGTTGTAAATGTGGCGGTTTCGAAAATACTATATTATTACAAGTTGATATTTTACGACCGGGTTCACGAAAATTACACGCGGTATAATATTAATTTATAAAATAGCGTAGGATCGGGGAAACGCGCATTCGGTTTTTTTTTTATCCCGTTGAAAATCCGACGTGATGCTCTTATATAGTTTGTACGCCGAATTTATGAATATTCTTGAAAAAAAAAACATCCTTACCCCCGCGTCCGGAGATTAAATAAAATACATGAAAAACTCGGTTTTATTCTCGCCGTTGACGTTTTCAATTATTTATTTTCTTAAAAAAAAAAAAAAAAAAATAACGCGTATAAATCCAATCGTAACTATTATCATATTAATACAGGAGGCGAGTATCCATATATAATAACAACGTCATACAGATTTCCTTTTGTCGTTGTAGAATAATATTAAACGGTCAACGGAGTAGTGTAACGTAATGATACGTATTAAATATTTTAGGTTAGTTCTTTATAATATGTATTATATTTTATTTATTTATTTTTTTTTTTTTACGTCATCCGTTTTCGATATTTATAAGTAGATCGTTACTTTATGACCCGCGCGCGGTTCCGTATATTACAAATCGTATAATATAATATTATGTACGGGGAACGTTGCGAGTCTCGTTCCGCAGGTATAATCCGTTTGAATAACGATGTCGTTTCGGGTTTATCGCCGTCGTCCAGCGTTTCGGTTACTCCGAAAAAACGCCTATAATTTCCCATAAAAATCAAAATAAAAAAATAAAAATAATAATAATAAACAACTCATATCTTTCCCGGTTTTTATACGCAGACTCGAGTCCACGGCGCACGCGACGCTGTTCGTTATGCCTCCGAACCGCCAGTTCGGTCGAACCGTTTCGACGGTTCCGCAACAGAGTCGTCAAAACGAGTGTAGTGTCGCGGCACATTAATTATTCGGGAAAATCCACGGCCTTTTCCTTGAAAGAAAAAATAAAAAATTCTATAGGAGCATATGGACCAGACGGACCCTTCCTCTTGATTTCAGGACTCTCCCCGTCTTTTTCCCGCCAGTGCAAAGAGTATTTCCTATGTAAAACGAACAATCGAATTGCAAAACATAAAAAGTCAATAATTTAGCGTATTCTAACGGACGCACAGTAAGCAAAGTATACTCGCCCTGCCGGATGTCCTAAATAATATGGACTTTACAGCGTGTCTGTCCGGATTTGCGCACACGGATTTAGATTCAGGACTACGTGACGATTCTCCGACCGGGCCGAGCTTAAACCTGTAGCCTGAGTAATCGAGCACGAAAAATCGCACGTCATGTTCTATCACTATAAAGCCGTTAAACGATCTCGCAATACGGAGCCGTCGTTTTTAATCAGTAAAACCATTACGGTCGCCATCGCGACTTCCCGCAGGAAACAGCGGCAAAAACGAGCGTCGTATACACCGGGCTACCGTTGTACATCAGATAGCATCTCCAAAATGTTTTTGACGCAATGATACAGGCGCGTCTTCAGATCAATCCTACAGCGATTATTCGTAATATTTTCAAAACTCGTTAATAATATATACGATATTACAACACACTTTCCTCTTATTCTTCTCCTTTGCAGGCGTCTAGGTATATTTTAAGACCATTCCCTTTCAGACCTCGCGCTCGATCCTCCGTCCGTTACTTTTTCTTTCGATTTCGAAATTCCGTCCGGCTATCGCTATAATTTTCCAGTCTCGTTTCGGGTTTTCCCAGTGGCCCGCGATACTTACTCTGCGGTATTCGTTATTTACATTGATTCCGTACGCCTTTTAAGACGCGACTTTGGCGAGCGCGACGCGACATGGTCGTAAGTGTAGAAAAACGAAAAAACAAAACAAAAAACGCGTATTTTTGTTGTTTTTTTTCTTTTCCAAACGGTTGTTGCTCGTGCGAGTCGCGAGTGTATTCGACCGAATCGTTATTGTACACCGACCATAAGAATCATTATAATGTTATTATGCGCGGGACGAGCGCAGGAAGCCGCGCGAAGTGACTACACGGAATATAATGTTTTAATCGGGAATATTATTTACGTCTGGTCGTACAAAATATTAACGCCGGAGAAAAATGTCACCGTACACGCGGGCCTCCGTTCGCGACTGTTGTTACACGGAGAAAAACAAATGTAACGCGCGTAAAAAACTATAATTATTATTATTATTATGCTCGTACGCAGTCGTACGGACGGGGAAAATAATGGGGAAAAAAAAAAAAAACAGTGAATAAACAGTCCCGTCTTTGTTATTATTATTTTTACATTTTTCTCGTCTCCCGTTCGGACGACTGTAATAATATTATATACGTACGCGATAAGCGTGTATACATTTAAAAAAAAAAAATAAAAAATAAAAAATTCCCGTATACGGTCACGTGGCGCGCGTAAGTATGTGTATAATAACACAACGCTGTCGTCCCGGCGGCGGATAAATAATCAATCAATTAGGATTACCGGCGGCGGCCCCGTCGGATTGGCGACCGGATCTCCCACAGGCCACACTTCGCCGGATTACCGGGCTCTATTATTCACTGCCGCCACTGCCGCGCGTCACTCGCTCACTCTCTCTCGCTCTCTCTCTCTCTCTCTCTCTCTCTCTCTCTATCTCCTCCCCGACTCACCGTCTCTTTCTCTCTGTATATCTCACCGGTTCTCCGTCTCTCCGTCTCCGTCTCCGGGCCGAGTGTCCGCGCAAAGCCGCGGCGCGTCTTCCTCCCGCGGCTTTGCGGTCGTTTCTCTCGGACGGGAAGGTTTTTTTTTTTTTTTTTTTTTTTTTTAATTTTCACCGTCTCGCTCTTGCCGAGGCATTTCGGAAGCCGGCCCACGAATCCGTCTCGTGTCCGCGTGGAAAAAAAAACGCACACGCGAGCGTATTATAATAATAACAAATATATACAAACGGCTGCGGCGGTCTCTGGCGCGGACGACATTCTCCGTGTCGCGCATAACGCCGCCGCACGCTGAGAGCATTTTTTTTTTTTAATATGCCCCTCGCCCCCCACCGGTAGAAAAAACCGAATCGCGCGTATAGGCGCGCCCATATATAAATACTGCCGTAGGTATAAAATGTATATAGTTTCTTATTATTTCACGAGATGACGAACGGCCGTGTTTCGGGTATCCGCCGACTCGTTTATTATTATTATTAGATACTGTTGTTGTTGTATTGCCCGGTCGGTATGGATGTCGCGGCGAGTCGGCCGGAATCGCCGTCGTCGGTTTTTTTTTTTTTTTAAATTTTTCCGCGTAATCTCCCGGGGTTTTCGATTCGTGTGTGTCCACGACGGCTTCCGTGCGGAACGTCGACTGCGGGCCGGCTAGGTATAGGCACGCATTCGATTATAATAATAATAACAACAGTATAAAATGTTAAAAATATCGCGCGAAATTCGAAAAATATCATAACCAGGGCCGGATTAAGCTCAATCATAGCCCTATATAGGCATGGGCGTCCGTTGGGACGGGCAAGTAGGGAACATGCCCCGCCTCCCGGCTTTTCCGTGCCCGTTATACATTTATCTGTTATAAATAGGTACTATATTGTAGGAAATTGAAATACATTCATTTAATATTATAACGCCACGTAAACAGTTTTATTAGGCAGGCAAATATTATTGAGAAAATACCATGTCCCCCCTGGGTTTTCGAAGATCGACGACCTTGGTCCTGGACACATACTTGTCGTTAGCCCATTGTAAAAACACATCTAAACGATACACCTATGTCATAACCGACACTTTAGCTATACAATATTATCTCATCGAAAATGGCACGGCAAAAAGGTTCGGGCGACACGGCTTCACTATTGAATGGAGAAATACGTTTTCGTCAATAGCACGTGCGCAAAAAGAGCTGTGACCGTTATTGAACGAACGATTTGAATTTTAAGTGTGGCGGCATAAACACGATACTTTTTGTTTTGTCTTCTCGATTATATAGGATTCAAACGACAATAAAAGCTAATCAACGATGCGTATTCATGTCGAGGACGTATAAACGAAAAAAAATTATTTAATGAAAAATTCCCCATTCCAACAGAAAAAAGTTATTGCCGACCTAAAAAAAAAATTATTTTAAAATCACAAAGTTTTTGACTCTCCTGAAATAAACTATGAATTATTAGACCCTCAAAATTATTACGTTAATTATATCCATTTTAATACGCTTCATTTCGGGATGCTATTGCGTATTACTAGAAAATATAAAATATAGCCCCTGCCATTGTCTAGCCCTAGGCACACGCCTAGCCCGTCTGTACTTTAATCGGGGCCTGATTATAATATTGAGCTTATAGTACGAGTACGCGTCTCGGGAAATCGATTCTCGCGGTCGTTGGAATAATACGGGGTTTTCGGACGGCACTGCGTAGAAAAGAATAACGCGACGTTTCCGAAAACAAAAAACAAAAAAACGCGGCAAAAGAAAGAAGAAAAAAAACGCAGCCGTCCGTTATGTTTTTACTATTGCGAAACTGTATACCTACGTCGTCGTCTCTCGCATTACATTACATTTCCGACGTCGGAGAGCGCGCACCGGTTTTCCGTTATTCGACGTGCAGACGTTACGGTTCCGTTCGGGAGGCGAAAAAAAAGAAACAATCGTAGTATTATAATACTGTATCGTGTCTTTCCGGACGTGTACACGAATATAACTGACCGATATCCGCGGTATTCGCAATTATCATTTAAAATATTATTATAATATACCGGAGGAAAAGTAAAAAAAAAATAACCGTGCCGCGTTGAAATCGATTATTATAATATACTTTCAACGCGGTGGCCGTGAAAAAAACTCGGCGGACGAAGACGATCGGCCTGGTTCGGTGCCGATTGTTTTGTGTTCGCAATACCGTTTTACGGATTTGAATTCAGTTTAAACGAACTGTTGACCGCCGTTTCTCCAGAGATTTTCAAAAAAAAAAAAAAATCCGTTATCTTTGAACGTGTCAATGCAAATAGCGAGGCTATACGGCGAGTCAATAAATACAATACATAATATCTCGGTGAAGTTAATCGAAAAAAGTTAACCAGTTCGGTTAGTTATCGCGAGTTTTTATTAACTCGAATCGAGTGGAGTGAAACAAGCGGAAGATTGTACGCGTTTAATATCGGTTGATTAATTATAATTAAAATAAATCGAATTGACTTAACGCGATATCACACGAAATTAATCCATTGTGTATTGTGAATGTAGAAAAAGGCCGACACTGCCGATGAAATATCGAAAAATAACGCCATCAACGCGCCGACTAGATAAACAATTAAAAACAATCCCTATAAAAGGAATAAGATCATACACATCGCGGTAAAACCGATACACTCCTCGCATCAGTCGTCGTAACAAAGCGATAAAGATTAAACAAAGCCGAGTTAAAAAATGAAAAATCGAATTAACTTTTTAACTAGTCAATGCCCAGCCTTGGCTAATACACGGTCATACGTATCTACTGCAGCTCTACAGTGGACTGCGGGCGATTTAGAAAAACGGGCCAGGGCGTGACCCGCGCGGAGACGGAACCGGAGGAAGTGCGCTCCGGTCAAAAACGCGTCGGCGTCGGGGGGGGGGGAGGGTTGGGTAGGGGAGAGTTTGGGCGTAGTTGGTTATACGGAAACGGTTATATTGCTGGTGCAAGTACAGTTGTAATATATCGCGCGGGATTGATGAGCGACCGCCGATTGTATTACATTGCTATCGTGAAACGTACTCGATCAAATAATAATAATAATAATGATAATAAAACGTTATTGTTGTACGGTAATCGGTATTAATATATATTAGTAACATGACGGCGAATCGTTTTTTACTATCGATTTCTTATCTCGCGGCCGATCCGTTTGGTAACCGTCTCGGCACACGCGAGTTTTATATATTATCATGTTTCAGTGGGTAATCGACCACGCGTATACTGGCACTCTTCTCAGATTTGCCTTTTTCCGGCGCGAGAGAACATTGGACGCGGGTAGTCGAAATATTTTGTCGGCTTACCGCTATTATATATAGTATTCACTCGATAAGGGGGGGGGGAAGAAGAGTTCGCTTTTGGGCTAAGCAAAATTTTCTCCAGTTCAGTTGTGCCCGTGCGTGGGACGCTCTGCGATATTGAAGAATACGCCGACGTCATCGTGCGCGTCGCCGATAACAGCAGTTTCGGGTGTTGCAATTGATACGACTTGCCGGCGTTTTTAGTTTGTCCGTTTTTTTTGTCGCGGCCCAATCCCTAATTTAAGTACGAGTTGCGGCCCGATTTTGTGAGACAAACGCACGAATTGTGGCCACATAATAATTATCTACCACTTCATAATATCAATCTATGGCCACGCCCAAGAGAGAACTTCTTTTTCAAACATTATCTTCGTCTTCAATTCGTTACATCTGAATTGTGTGCAAGTCTCAGATTGAACTTCAAGTAAAACGTCAGCGAAGTTATAAAGACGTTACGATGTCAAGTGCACGGAACGACCAGTTACTAGTTTTGACGCGGTAATTTAGAAATAATAAAATATAACTGTATCGGCGATAAAGATTTTAGATAAAAAAGGACTCCTCGAGCCGCAAGTCGTAACTGACCTACAGCCAAAAAGTTTTCCCGCCCGGGATTCATCGGTCTCGACATCGAAAATAACACGTCGGGTCGCAAGTCTCCTATAGCCATCGATTTTTGTCGTTCCGAATCCTCGTATATTGCCATCCGATACCGGCTGCAGTTTGAGAAGGAAATCCGACGCGGCCGACGGAGAAAAAGGACACGGTCATTTTGCGCGTGCGGACCGCGTCGAAGCCAAACATAACGATACGAACGGTCCGAACCACGTTTTAATAGGCGGGCAGGTAAAAAGTTGTATCACCCTCGTGTACAAAAAAAAACCCCTGTACAACACTAATAATACTAATATTCCATGCGTACCAATTGGATAGAAAATATTGCTCAGGTATCGTTCACGGATCCACCACTGTCCCCTCGTTAAAAGAAGGATGGCGACGGCCACCCTCGAGTGCTGATTTCGGCGCCACTGCGCACGCCAGATCCGCAGTCGCGCCGTCTGTTCCAATGAGATTTTATACTCGCAATGCGTGTAAACCACGATTTTATTGTACTGACCGCGAGCGTATCCGTACCCGTTCGATAATATATTAATATATTCTGCTATATATTATCTATTTTAATAATATCCGGGGGGGAGGGAGGGGGTGGTGTAGGTATTCGACGTTCCCGTATCCGCGTATTATTACATATATGGAAATGGCGACGACGACGGTATAATATGACGTTTATATTATAAAACCCTCGCGGAATCTCGTCCTCGGCGGCGATATTCACCGCGCGTACCTATATCATAGCATTTAGGTTACGGGCCGAGGTATACGCGTTCGGCGCCTATACCTGGTTACGTCGTATAATGCGACGACCGCCTCCGGAGAGAAATCGATATTTATTTCGAAAATCGTCTGCGTTATTTGAGAAAAAAAAAAAATGTTAATTACGATAAAGACGGCGCGCCTCACTCGGCCCCTCCCCTCCCCCCTTCTCATCCGGATCGAAAATTGAAATATCACATTGTATCGTAATCTCATACGAGCGCGTACGTATAAATACGTTCGTCCGCCGTCGTACACACGCGCGGGTATAAACGGCGGAAATCGATAATCGATATTGGCATTCGACTCACGGCGGCAGTGGCGGCGTACGCCCAGCCTGTGTACGATAATAATGCCCCTGTAATATGTAAAAATCCGCAACAAGTAGTACGGAACAACGACAAACGACGACAATGATAATGCGCCGTCCCGCGAGCTCCGAGTCCCGTACAATTGTCATTATGATTATTATTGTTATTATTTCATACGAGTTATATCGGTACTTATGTATATATTTGTTATACTTATATATATATAATAGTTATGATGACCGTTTTGAATTTGTAATAATTCTTTATCGGGTTTGATTCACGTCAAAGTGTGTTTTTTTTTTTTCTCTTCTCATATTGTATCGAGAATATACGCTTGTCAACCGAATCACGTACCCATATACGCATACAACATGTACGTACGGACGGCGGACTTTTATTTATTGCGCCGTCGGCCGGCCCGTCGTCTTGTCCGTATAATATTATTATTATTGTCCGGGTCCTCTCCCGCCGCGTCCTCGGCGTCCTTTTCCGCGTCCACCGTGTAGGTTAATGGGAAAATATCGGGTCGACCGAACCGCGCAAACGATACCGCCGGGCGACGAGGTCCCGCGATGTCGGCGGATTAACAGCGTCGCCGCCGCCGCCGCCGCGAAAACAAGCCCCGCGTTTTCATACAAGCTCGTCGTCGTATTATTATAATAATAGTCGTACACGCCCGCGACGTGTAATAATATGCAAAATAATATTATTATTATTATTATTATTGTGCTCTTCCGGTCGGGTAATGGATAAAAAAAAAAAAAAAAACGCATAATATACTATACGTAAGTACCTATATATATGTATAATATACTCGTAGGTATTATTATTATTATTATTTTATAGTATTATAGCATAATATTGTAATATATAGCGTATAGTACGGACGTAGTGCATAGCCGCGGCGAAACGGCGGCCTTCGCGGACTTATATAGGTACCGGAGCTGTATATAAAAAAAATAAAGAAAAAAATACGGTAGGTAAATACGACGGGGGTGGCCGACCCGCGAGTCGCATACGACGAGAACGCATTATACGAGTGAAATAAAACAAATACGTCGAGGGGGCCGTTGCTCCGCTATAGGTATTGCTGTCGTAACACACATGTTTAGACGAAAAGTCGGGAAAGCGGCATAGGGTAATATTTCGTTTGTACGCATTATATACGTATATACGACCAGCGGTATACCGAGGATTTTTTTTTTTTGGGGGGTGGGGAGGAACTGGATATTTGAAGCTATACGCTTCAAACATACATAATTCTGTAGCGCGGTTATATATTAGTGACGATTGCGCTTAGTTGAGTGAGTGAAAATGTGCAGCGGTTATTCGGATTGCGTTTTCATTAGTCCTTTTAGCCCCCTCCCCACCCTTAGATACGTCACTGCAGAACGCGACGATTTGAAATGCTGTTGCAAAAGAACGGAGTTCGGGTTAAACGAGGTTTCCCGATAAGTTTAAATCGATCAGTTTTTTTTTTTATTTAAATGTTTGAACGCTTATTACGAACAAAAAATAATAACAACAACATAGAACTCAAGTTTTACCACTGTTAGTTAGTTATATTAACTTTACCTAACATAATCTCGTGTTAGATTTTCGAGCATTAGGCGTTTAAAATTTACCAACAACTGAATTCAACGCGCTTGCTGCAGCGACTAGATGAAATTCGCATCCAGAGACCGCTCATGAAACGTTAACGATTGGAGCAAGACGTCTGGTCGAAAAGTTGTTTATGGACAGTAGAAAAAAAATCACGCGTCATGATGATAACACAGTTAAGCCGGTGTATTATTACTCCTCGTTTCGCTTAGGTATGAATAATCCACAACCGAAAGATCTCGAAGCCGGGCTTTCAAAATACTATACACGGACGCGGTGTTCGTAATATTCGAATTTCGGATTGCAGATTAACCCGGGGACGGTCAAACGGGGGAAGGGAGGTGGAAGTTAGAGGGATATATTTCCCGTGACGGCGAACTATGTCCCTTCAATATGTTACACACATAATAATGCTCGTGTTTATAACCCCCCTCCCCTCCCGTAGACAAGTATTTTATTTTCGCGATTTCTCCGAGAGCCCCGGCGTTAATAAGTATAACAGACAATAATAGGCGTGCATTTTTTTTTTTTTTTTTGTAACGCTGTAATACTACGGTACTCGTATTCGACTCGGCCGAGAGGAAAAAATACAGTCCGACAGTGGGTCACCGCGAACGAGCTGTACATAATAATAACAATAATAATGATATAATATTATATTCGTATTTAATTCACGGAGCACGCGCGTAGATTTTTTTTTTTTTTTTTATAACAAAACGAATAATCTCGTGCCGGAACATAACGATGCGTCATAATAATTTTTTTTTAAGTATATAATAAAATTATAAATTATTATACGCTTTCGTCGCTAACGGTTTGATTCCGTGTGTGCGGTATACTCTTATTATTATTTGCGTCATACCGAATTTGTAATAAAACTACTATTACCCCGCTCGGGTACGCGTCGCGGAATACGTACATTTATGTATGGCTGGAGCTACGTTATTCACGTTTAATCTCGAAAATATACATTGTTATCGCGATGACAGTTTATTACGGCAATACAGGTATACCTGTCTAAACCGCGTTGTCTGGAGATGAATTAGTAGTGTAAGTATATTAAAAGTAAGAGACGATTCGTCGGTTCCGGGGAAGAAGAGCTCGAAGTCGATTTCGCGTATAGTTTTCATTAGGTACCGGCTGTTTGAATTTTGAAAGTTGCTCAATGCCATAATTATATCGCTAAACGGCCTAACCCGATAATGACGTTCTAAATTGCTTATTAAGTCACATAATTGAGTTACATCATAGTTACTTGAGACATTTAAACGTTCAGTACATATGACGTGTGTTGGAACTTGGAATGCATAATAGTATTATACATTATACGTTTATGCCATTCAGTTTGAAAAATAAAGGGAAACAAATTGCATAAGACAAAATTATAAAAAAAAAAAAAAAAAAAAATCGAAAATTTACTCAATAAGACCTTCTTTCTTGCGACCGAAAAATTAGCGATAGAATAGAAATTATCTACGGATTAAAGTCGCATTTTTAAATTCAATTATTATTTAATTAGCAACCTTTTTTCCTAGATAAATTAGTTTTTTTAAAATTACGTATCATAAAACTTAAAAAGATTGTACGTTCCGACTCAATAATATTAACTCATAATCCGTTCCGTATTTATATACCCGAGTAAATTAAAGATTTTATCTAATATTTATAACGATTATAAATATTCATATGCGAGTTAAAACGATTATCTAGACGATTTAGTTATTTATCTCGGAATACGGTTCAGATAATTTATTTTCTATATGCATCTGGGTGCTAGAAAAAATAAAAAATAATGTATCCATCTACATAAAACACAACGCTTCTTTTTCGTGTTCCCGCCTTTGAATAGCGAAAAGAAACCCCTGTATCTCCGGGCAATTTTTATACGGAATATTATTTGTGCACGAAGAACAATAATAACATTTACTCGCATATACCTATCAACTACACGGTATTTGTATTAAAAATTGCTCCGGAAAGCTCCGGCCTGACGAAAACTTTCCGAGACGTGTAGGCAAAATAATATATACCTAAATATAGGCAGATACGTAATTTGTATTTTTAATCGAAATTCGAGTCGTTGTAATAAAGAATAGCATGTTGTTTTATCGTTGCAGTCGGATAATGGAATAATAATATGGTTTTTTTTCGCACCACAAAACGTATTTTCCACAGAGTTCGACGGGCCGCACTATCACGCGACGTTTTCATTCAATTTCAAAACGATTATTATACATATGATCATCGTTTCCCACTATATAATAACCGAATTGTTTAGCCAAGAACCAAGATTAGTGATTCAACGTCTCTTTGCTTGCATAATTGGTGGGAGACGCTAAGAGAGCACAGTCCGCTAACCATAGTGGTTTACCTTACGATAATAATAAATTATAATAATAGTGAATTATTTCCTATTTCACCTTATTTGGACAATGGGTCGAGGAAAAAAAAGCAGCTCTTTAAAAGTGATCATACCGAGGAAAAATCGTACGCGTACAATAAAATAGAAAATAGAAGCAAAAACGAAGAAGAGTATAGAGAAAAGGGGCAATATCCATACGTATATAAACTGTTAATCACGAAGTGTTTTGACCAGATTATTTTTCTATTTTCCCAAAGAGACGTCTTTTTTCCTATTATAACGTCAGGTCAAAAAAAAAAGAAATACAATTGCCACAAAAAATGACGTCCTAGAATGATTGGGACGAGTGCAGCCACTGATATAGATAATTTAATGAATACCTGTAAGCAAGGATAAACCATTGCTTACGAAAAAACGA
Source organism: Cinara cedri (assembly GCA_902439185.1). Taxonomy (NCBI): domain Eukaryota; kingdom Metazoa; phylum Arthropoda; class Insecta; order Hemiptera; family Aphididae; genus Cinara; species Cinara cedri. The sequence continues at coordinate 1,057,316 of CABPRJ010000004.1, forward strand.
TTCCGAGTGAAGTTCATTGGATAGTGATGCTTTTTCAACAATATATAAGCCATTTCATAATAAAATAATTTAATAGGCTTTATATAATTTCTTTGATAATATTTGTTTAATGTTTTACTAATTTTCCCATTTATCCTACGTTTTTCCGGGTTTCTCATGTTTTTCGCCGGTTTTTCGAATTTGATGAGAAAACGCCGAAGAAAATCGAAAAATGACTTCCTTAAAGTACTTCCCCACGCCGATTTTCTTTCAGAAAAAGTAGTACACTTAGAAATCCGAGCAAGTCTTCCGGTAGAAAAGTTGATAACAGATAAAAACAAATAAACATCTTTGTAAAACCATAAGCTTCTTCGCTCCACTTAGAATCTAAGAGAAATGCAGCATTAAAAAAAAAAAAAAAAAATTTGTGTACGCTTATTTAGCTTGTGGAAAATTTAATTATTGACATTTCGACGAATCATCTTTCAAAACTACCGGATATTTTCAAACAATTTAATTGTCTACCAGCTAAATAAGAATCGATATTTTTTCTCGAAATGAGTATTTATTAGACCGCACAATAACGGAAACTAATTGATCGTCTATTTCGATAAATTCGATCCTCTTCGCTGCCTCTAGATATCGTTTTAAAGATCCAATAATGTGAAGGTGACTTTTTTTTTCATTACTACCCAGATGAACGTAATATCACGGGAACCCTAACGTATACACATATCGATGATGTTTTTGTTAAACGGTCGTACACCGTTAAAATTCGAAAAATATATACATATTTGATATAAAAAAAAAAAAAAAAATCAAAAAAATCTAGTCGGCAGTGTCGACGCGATCGCGAGAATCGGCCAGCGGTCCAGGACTCCCGACGAATATCACAATGAGAACGGAGCCGTACCCGCCGCCGCCGTCTCGTTATCGTCGCGACTGTACCGCGCGAGTATCGCGTGACGTCCGCGGTCGCATATTAAATCACGCACCCGAAACAACAGTACTCTCCATTCGGCGCGGTCGAATCGAAACGAGCGGGGAGGGGGAGAGGGGTGAAACAACGAAAACAAAACCGTACCCGCGATAAATAAACAGCGCACGCCTTTGAAGTCCCCGACGCCGCGGCAGTCGTCGCCGTTTCGATACTAATATCATTACGAATTCCCGGCGACCGCGCCTCGACTGTACACGAAACCGTATCGTACAATATGTTGTCGTGAGGACGACGACGGCCCGCGCGGCATTATCGCCGGATCGTTTTTTTTTTGTTTTTGTTTTTGTTTTTTTTTCTAACTCTCCGTATTTCACGACGACGATATTTCTTGTTACGAAGACATCTCGTGTGTAACGCTGTATAGGTATTATTCGCGCCGGACGTGGGCGTGTAGCGGACTGCCCGTCGTCATCGCCGCGTCCGTCGGTACCGCGGGCGAACGATAGGTACGACACGCGGTGTAGGTGTGCACGAAAATCGCGCATAACGCTCGCCGGTTTCTCCTCGGAGACCTACGAAGGGGGACAAGACGGAGGCGGTGATGGGGGGGGGAGGGGTATTCTATTATACGGGCTGTAAGTTAGGCCGGACGGAACCGTACAGTAGAGCGCGCGGCAATTCGCCGTCGATTTAGAACGAAATCAATAACGATTATCGAAAGAAAAAAACGCGATCCTCGTTGGCGATTCCCGCCGGGCGCGGTCGTCGGGGGAATCGGACGGATATAATTCGAGGGAGAAGAATAAACGCGAGACGAAACGCTATATTTGCTGTACGGCGGAAAAGGAGAGTCGATCGGATTGGATGGGCTGAAATCGGTTTGTTGTCCGTGTGTAATTTCCGTACAACAGTATTAGAGTTAAACGTAAGTAAAACCGTATTGCAATTGTTTATGAACAAAATAACAATTTGGAAAAACTTACGTTCCTTTATCCAAAAGTAATAGGTACTGTTTAATCACAGTTATATTTTAAGAATGAATATTTAAATATTTTCATTTTTTAAAACATATTATTAGTTATTTTAATTAATTTGTTGAACGTTTAAAAAGTAATAAACAAAACACGTTTCAAACATAGAGACTTGTTAATTAAACATTTTTCAACGCCAATTTTATGCACCGGAATTTGTTTTCGAGCAGACATTTCGATATAGAACCGTGTAACGACTGTAACAATACGATGTGCAGGTAATATTATAAAATAGGAGACGAAAGGCTAAGTGCAAAAATAACTTGAATAGACGAGTCCGCGTTTTTTTTGGATCATTTTCCCGTACAATTACATAAAATGTAAACTCGTCTCGTTGTCGCACAAGCTTTTCAATTGAGTTAAAAAAAAAAAAAATTCCCTCGCTTATTTTTCATTTATTCATTTATTCGCGAGAACTGTTCCAGACGGCGTATTAACGTTTCATACTTGAAAAGAGCCACAGCCGCAAATGAAATTATTCTCTAATTGGCCATTTAAAGATAACCAACACGACATACGTTTTGATGGTGTCTCGGATGGCGTCAATATTATCAATTTTATCGGGTTCGTATCCGGCCATCACAGACCATTTTTTTTTTTTTGCGATTCCTCTCTCTCTCTTGGTTTAAAATATTTTAGTGACTACTCGTAGACCATGTCTTGGATAGGTATACTATTGAGACACTGATTCGTTCGGAACAGCAACGGGTTTGGACCAACAGCGCGAAGAAACTTAACAGAGTAGCACGTTTATTTTCGTCATCGATGAAATTATGTTATGGATTTATAAATTCGCGATAAGCGACCAAAAGACCGAAAAAACGCACGTCGGAAAACTGGTTTCTCCGCGGCCACCTCGGCAGTATCGTATAAAACGCTCGCGTCCGCGGGCCATCACTACTGTACAGTCGGAAATTCGAGTGTGTAATTTTATTAATATAGAGGTGCGAGTTTCCGAGCGGGTTTTCTCGAACGGCGGTATAAAACATTACGCGCATAGTCGTTAAAATAGTGTAATCAACGACGGAGATTCGTTACGACAGTATTATTATTATATTACCGTATACCGGGTTATGGCGTTTTAATAAGGCGACGCGTGTTTCCGAAAATACGGTTTGCACGTAGGTAGTCGACACCACACTGCTGCAGCGGCCGGGTTTATACGAAATTCGTGCAAACTTATAACGATAGTCGGACAGGTTGGTACCTGGCTATATACCTGTACGCGGCGGTAGGGCCGCGCGGCTGCAGGTAAAGTAAGTAATAATAAGTATAAGACGATCAAAGTATTGTAATACGTGAAAACACACGTACGCCCGCAAAGTTTGTCGGTGGATATACGATATTCAAAGAAGAATCGCAGCGGGTATATTATAATCGTATATACGTATACCTACCTACTTACCTACAGTGTGGAGCTACGCGCGCGAGCTTAAGTGTATTTATGTAGAAATTGGCACTGTTACGGAAAATTCGCTTTTCCTCTTACGCGAGAAGTTGTACCGTACGCGGGTTTTATATAAAACGTCAACGTACAAAACGACTAACTTTACACGGTTCGCGACGACGACATGAAACCCACGGGATGCGCCAGTCTCCGTGTAGGTTTCGTGTTTTAAAATGTATATTTTTAGCCGATGGGCTCGATAGTTAATTCAACGTTTACGACACGGGTAATTTTCCGAACACACCGAATGTACTTACCTTTAGTTTTCCCCCGCGCACAAGCCGTTTATCAAACGTGGTTTTCGGTCGCGGGCGATTCGGTGGCGGGACGAACGCGAGCGATTTCACGTCATGATTGTTTAGAAAAATACTAATTATACATTAACGGATTATGGAGTTTAAGGATTTGACTATGCGATCGGTATTAGAAGGCGAAAAAGCGAAAAAAAAAACCTATTTAGGTCCTGCACAAATGACTGCACGGGGCCTCGATATATTCCAAGCCGGTCAAGCGTGCAGGTGATAAGTGATAACTAATACAAATTTGTTAATGACTCTTGGTAAAACAAAGTGTTTGATTCCTCCTGAAATTGCGATTGTTCGCATAATTTTTAATTCGTAGATTTTTAATTTCCAAAGTCATTTGCAAAGTCTGAATAAAAAACGAATAGTACTGCCGAATTGCAACGTTTTTATACAATCAAATCCGTATGCATTTTAATCATCAATTTGCTTTTAGATTCTGAGTGAAGCGAAGTATGTATTAGTTTTACTAAGATATGGTTTTTCTTGTATCATCCTTAAAAAAATTCGTAATTTTCCCGTCTGATAGTAATTTATTCGAAATTGTCTACTGTATAGACAATTTCGTACTATAAGGCAATGCTCCGATTTTCCTTTTATCGTTAGGGTTTTTTGTTCTTTTCAGATACAAATTAAACGACTTACTTCCAACCTTCATCTTGAAATAGTATGGCGTGCACTCATTAGCGGTATCAGTTTTTTTTTCAAAAAATTACGTATTCGTCTTAATCACGCAGTCGCGGATTAAACACCACGTCCGTGGGCAAACTATAATACATTCGTATAGCGTAAAACCGCGCGTGTTGATAATGTTACAATATCATCATCTCCGTAATACGTGTGTTTTGACGCGAAGGTTATAAAGGATCGGGAACGTGATACCCTTCAGCCGCGCAACTATAAACCATTATAATATACATTCAACAGCGAAACAATTTTTTAAATTTTTTTTTCCTATGAAATTCAACACGAGGTGTAACATATTATTTCGGAATATCGAATATCAATATTTACCCGAGCGCTTTTTACGCCGCCGCCGCGCCGCAGAACTCCCCGCCAGAAAACACTGAACTATATACATACAGTACTATTAGCGGTGTTAAAAAAAAATACTACACTACTTATGTATCTACTTTCCGTCAGCTCGTCTCGTGCGTGTTTTCTTTTCTCCTTTGTTCTTTATCCGTCTTGCTATCGTAATAATACGCATAAAAATGCCCGTCTTCCGAAACTATAAACAAACTATTTACGTACGCGCGTAAAACTCTCAAGTACGAAAACGATATTATAGCCGTATTATATATGTATTTCGTGTCTATTATAACGCCGTTCCAACAATGGTGCGTACCAGTTTATATTACCAATTTATGTTGCGATCTTTCATCTATTGTCGTACGGACCGTTTATATATTATGCGAACGACGAAAAGGTGTTAACTGTTGGCACACTTCGGTTAAACGTTTCGGTTAGGTTAATACGGTTGTGTGGAAACAAATAAAAGTAATCATAATGTTGGCTGAAGGTGGAACAATATTGTCTGTACAGACTTGAAAAATATATACTTTTTAAAAGTATTCCTCCGAGTAAAAACAAATGATATTATTTCGAGAATACATGTACTTTAAAATACGTAAACACGAGGATTTCACCATACGAATACGGACGTATAGGTACTATTTTAAACGCACACGGTGTGCCGATCAATAATTCCCGTACAAGTGTGCATTCAAAATACGTATTCGAGTACTCAAAAAGTGTTGAAACACTTCAATTCTGAACTATTGTCTAATTTATTACTGTAGTTCTCTCAGAAAGTCTAACGAAAATATAAACGTTATTATTATAAGCGTTTATAATACACGTTTTACAATAAACGTTTCAACAGAACGTGTTTCAAACGTATTTCAATTGTTTGAAAGTATTTTCTATAAAAAGTTCCGCGTCCCCCCCCCACAAACATATACGTATGTGTTTATTATTTATTTTCATTGTTACGCGAAATATATGCGTAGTGTTTTTCTCTTAGTATGCATAAAAAAAATTCCGAATCGAGATTTCGAAAAAACAAAAACCATCAACGGAACTATAGCGTCGAAAAACGAATGTTGTTCTACTTATAGGTAATAACGAGCAGGTATACTTATGTTTTTTATTTCCTCGAGAAGATAATATTATTTTCCCTTCCGGTTAAATCTACTTGAAGTTTCTGTTTGTTTGTCTGTTTATATTACAACCGAATCTATCGCGCGCGAATGTCTGAAAATTGACGGACATTACGACGGACGAACGGGTCCTCGTATACGTTCCTCGGGGCCGCGAAATTCGACTCCTGAACAATTGCGGTTCTCGCGGGGTTTTCGGTATTTCTAAAACGGAAATTGAATTATTTTCCGTTGATTATATAGGTTATTATACCTATGCAGTGACACAGGGGAAAAAAACACAATAAAGTTAATTCGGTTGTCACGGCCGAGAAAGTATACCACCTACCCTTTTTGAAAAATAAATTACCCGGTAACAATCTACGATCTGCGCGGATTAAAAGTGACGGGGGGAAGGGAGTCACCGAGAAACACGTTTTTATTTAAATATATTTTTCTCGTCCCATACTGCAGCGTACGGGATAGTAAATTATTTTATAATAAGTAATACAATTTATTATTATTATTATTATTTTTTTTTTTTTAACGAATTTTATATCGTCGGAGTACGCGGTATATAATGGAGTAAATAAATGTCGTGTTTTTTTTATACGAAATTAATAATCGCGCCTACGACTGTCTACTCTGCGTATGCTATAGGTATACGTAAACGGTGTTGGGGAGAGGGGGGGAGGGGAAAAGGCGAAGGTCTTCTATAACGTATATAATAAACGCGGACGTCGAAATATCAAACGAATAGGTTAACCCGTACGTTTTTACGTTATTTTATAATAATATTTATACGATAGTTACGCGTAGACGTCGATGGGAGAGGGGTGTAGCGGGAACCGCATTTAAACAACATGCGTAATTTGGCGTGGTGACACTCATCGACCTGCAGCTCTTGTTGTCGGGCGCGTTTACCGCCGCCGTAGTAAAATAACCGTCGCGCGTATCACAAACGATGCCCACGACCGAAAATGCTGAACGTTTCAAATCGATTATTAATACACACATTAATAATGCTATACGAATGCGTAAAATAATACCGATTACCGGTTTTTTTCGCGATATTAATACGATGTTATTTGTTAAAAAAACGCAACGGAATACTGTATTATAATAGATTTAATAAATTACAAATATCACGGTCTTCCGTGCGACGTATAGCTTACAAATCTGCGGTGAAACGTGCGCGTCGTCGGCACCAGACACTGATCCAGGGCGAAGATCTGGGAGTGTAGACCAAACATTTTTTTCTACGACACACATACACGACATCATAATGTCTATGGTTCTAAAAAATATTATAGCACCATAATAGTTCGATCAACCACAGACTATTCGTCATTGTCCGGGACCGAATTCGGTAGCGACGTGGCGCACTCTTCCGGTGTCAACAATCAACACATATAAACGAAATTACAATATAGGAATCGCAGTCCCCACACATGTGTGTAATATGGTATTATATCGTCATCTGTGATTGTTATATAGTAATACGCAGGATCTATAGAATTATAAAACGAATTGGAGAAATAATTTACTCGGGAGGGGGGGGGGAACCCAGGGATCTGTATTATAGAATCCGTTTTTGGTCGGGACAATATTTTTCACATAGATACAAGAGTGGACACGTTTATAATTGTTTCCGAGATGGTAACCTGCTGAAATCGCTGCAGAAAACCGGAGAAATTATAATTAGCGATTGGCTCAACCGAATATAGTTACTGTCAAACGATAGATCGAAAACTATTCGAATAAATACTAAGGTCAACTGTTGGGTTATTGAAAAACTATTCGAAAAGGTTTCTATTAATTTACGGGGAAAACTGTTCGAATAGTTGTTCTTATTTCAAATAAAAGTTTTTCGTTCGCGGAAAAGATGATTCGAATGAAATGTTCGATGGTTCATTCAAACTGCCGAAAACTGTCGATAGTATAAACTACTCGGAAGTGCCCACCACGAATTATATCACGGATCGGAGAAGAAGTACTTATAAAACAAAAACAAAAACAATGGACACACTCCAAGCCATGGGTCGTAGACGTTGTAAGTGCTGGAAGCTGCAGGTCAGATGTATAGGACAGTGGGTAATATTTAGTTTAAAAACTGTACAACACCGAGGGCGACGATAAACTATTGCGTGTACAAAACGATTCTGAGCGCAGGTGAAACGATCACTGTTACAACGGATTCGGTGTTCGTCATACTGGACCAATGCCGCCCTGAAACAGTTGACAAACACAAGTTCCATCGTGAGGTCCCGTCGTTATATTACATTCGTCACGCCATGGACGTCGTGCCGTTGCAGGTGACAGGTGAAAGAAGGTACCGGGAAATACGATGCTGGGTAATTTATTTTATTTTATTGCAATCAAAAAACGGTTCTAAGCGATCGACTGGTTTTATAGAATTTGTCGTAAATTTTCCCCTAAGTTACCCAGCCGCCAACGCCGAGTTCAACAAATTAAAACACACAATATATTGCAGTGGTAATTTGTCGTCCGGGTTTTTAAACGTTTGTTCAAAAGCGTCATTAAAATGTTCACGAAAACCCGTTTTGCGCGGGATAACCGCTTGAGTAACGTAGCGTTGCCGGCAGCTTGAAAAACGCTTTTATAAAGTTTTCGAGGGGAGTGCAGACGAATAAAAAACGCGCGGTTAAAAAACAGCTGCACAAACGACAAGACAATATTGCTCTCGCGGTTTTCGGGCGGAATATCCAATATGCCCGCGTCGGCGCGTAACGCAGCTATTCGAAACGTTCATTTTGGAGGCCCCCTCCCCCACGAGCGTTTTCTGATTTCACCGCCGGGACTGGGGTGTATATAGTGAACGGATTTTCGGGAACTATCCGATTACAGTACATCGTACGCACTCCGAAAGTAACCGTAGGTACACCGGAACGATACATCGAAGTTCTGGTGGTGGGGACGCGTATGCGCGTCGGCTCGCGGAAAACGGTAAAAAAACGACGACGACGACACCGACAAAAAAAAAAAAAAAAACCGAACGAAAACCAAAACCGGTACGAAAATAATATTACGTCGAAACGCAAAAAAAAAAAAAACAATACGTTACTCGACGCGTGCGCGGGCCGCCCGTATAGTATAATTACCTGCCTAGTTATATCTCTCTTCTTTTGTATTTTGCCGTACGCCTATTACGTATGTACGTATATGTTATTATTATATTGTTTTGCGCGACGGAGGAGGTATTATTTTTTTTTTTTTTATCCGTAGCGAACGCGTAGCACGAGAACTATATATATATATATACTACGGGGAGGGAGGGCTAGAGGGGCGAACCGCGTACCAACGACTGCGTTACCGTACCGAGTATATTATTTCACAACAATGCGCGACCGTCGCCGATGTGACGTACGCGCTTTTGCCGCGCACCTCCGTTATACGCGTCTACCGGCTCCCGTATATCTCGCCGCCGCACAATACACGCGTCCTGGCACCGGCGGGCAGGCGTCGGGCCGGGCGCCCGCGACATTTACGCATAGAAACGCGTCTCTCTCACACACACTCTCTCTCTCTCTCGAGGACCCGGTAGCCGAACGGTAATATTTCCGTTTTGTCCGGACCGAGCTCGTCGGCGTGCACTACGTCCCGAGCACGACGGTATTATAATATACGATAATAATAACGCGTACGCACAATAATAATAATATTACAAACGCGAGTTATAATCCGTCGTCTATGCCGCGGCGACACGAAACTGGTTTGCGTGTTCGCTCCGAGCGGTCTCTCTCGTTGCGGCGGCGGCGGCGGCGGTCGTTTTTTTACTTTTTTTCCTCCACCCCCTCCCCCTCTATTTTCTCTTTAATTGGCGTCGCTTATAATATTAACGATAATATTGCGCGCGCCCGTCGTCAAAAAAAAAAAACATCACCGCGGTTCGGCGTCTGTTTTTTTCGCTATAATTTAATACTGTACACTTATAGAGATACGGCCGTCCCGCACGTCTTTGCCCGCGCACGCGTATTGAACGACAATAGAATTAGTCACTCGGCAATAGCGTATGGTTTTCCGTCGGCAAGGGAATTTTCAAAATCGCATCAACACTTCCGGGAATTTGCCCCCACCCCTACCCCGACAAACACAATAGTATAAAACTCTACCGTGCGAAATGTATGCGCGTATAGGCCAAAGGACGGACACACAAAATGTAAAACGTAATACAAGTAAATACAAATATTGTTATGAATACATTATCGACTGCAGTTATTATAAACCGTTTGGCTTTTATAAGACGATACACAACGATGAAGGTCTACGTTACGTGCGCCTCTATAGGACGTGTTGAAAAATCGCATAACACCTACAAATTAAAAATATGAAATTGTTTTAAATTATACGGACGACGTTTTCTACCGGTAAAAATAATTTAATCGAAACATCATAAGACCCCCCATTATTGTTGCCTTTTTGATTTAATTGCCGACGGTATCATTACCAAACGTTTTCAGCCACTATTGAGCTTTTAAGGAATTTTGATTTTCGGTAATTTTTTTCTGTTTTAATTCGGTTATAAATACACGTAGAGGCGTGACACTTGGCTGCGGAGAGGAATTCCCCCCGACCTTCCCGTTCGGAAGCACTGGTCTATATCGTCTCTCCGACGTTATAATTATGCGCCAATTGATTACACGTTGTCGATATATTAAAACATTTATTTTGTTATCGGTAACGCCCCGTGTACGCTAACTTTTGTACGTATTCCATAGGTGTCGCTTATTAATTTACGCACGCCATTATTCTACTAATTCAATTAATTTGAAATTGCGTCATCGCTACGCGTAACATTTCAATCTAGAGACTTATTGTAGACTGGTGGTAACGACTTTAACTTGGAGCGTTCCCCCATACACAATATAATATAATTTAGTTTTTTTTTTTTTTTTTATTAAATCACTGTGTATGTTACGCGAATCGACTACCGTGCCTATACGCATATACTTTACGCTTTAACAAAGAACATCGAAACGTACTTGCGAAGTACACAATTATGTCAACGGTAATTTATAATTGACAACTAGTGTACGATACAAACACTACGTAGTGGTACCAAATAACTAAATAGTTCGTTCATTAGGATCGATTTAATGGATTGGACATGCTGGCGTTCCACTGTAACTGTTGACCGAATGAAATGGCTTTGAAGCCGAGAAAAGTTGTTTCGTTATCATAAATCGTATAATGTGTTTGTTATTAATGTCTATAATCCTATTTGTAACTATTAGTTGTCTTGTTTAGATATAAGACAATATTATACTTTCGGTGGCCTTTTTATTTTTCTGAACCTTACCCTCGGTAATAAAAACAAATGGTGTACTAAATGATGAAGCAGTAAAACGTCCATCATAATAAAATACGTATTCGGATGCCGATTTTCCATCGTTTGTCCAACATCACAGTGACGGTTCGTGATGTTCAAATTGTACGGTGCGCAAATAAGTAAACGTATAGACTAACATTTCGAGGGGGGGGGGCAGGGTTATCGGTCCTCTGCACTGTAGTGTAATTTAAATAATTTTGGTCTCTCAGAGTTAAATTAAATTTCCGCCTAACCTATATATATATTTATACAAAAAAAAAAAACACAAAAAATTAAATGAAACGGAAAAAAGTCTCTCGAAAGTGATGGTATGCTTGTATACATTTTAAAAGTCACGTTTAATCAAACCTCGCGCAGAATCGTTTTTCGTTATAGCGACGGTTTATCGACGCGTACAAATTTAAATTAAATTCCCCTACGTTGTATTTTTCTAATTTCTCTTTTATTATTGTACATTTTTTTCCGATAATACCGTTTATCGACATTGTCTTTACCATCATTGGCGTTTTACCATTTTTTCTTCCGCGATGTTAATTTCGAATACAATCGACAGTACGTCATGTTATATACAGGCATATATTGTATCGTTTCAGTGCAGTACAATAATTCACCGGACGGCCATTTCTTTTTTTTTTACGCGAAAACCGTAACACGCGTTTTGGGCACCTGTATGTATAAAGCACTCGTATCATATATACCGGCCGTTATAGGTTAGGTCGTTATTAATGATCTAATATTATTGTTATTATTATGATACACGGCCGGAGCTCGGCGAGTTGTAACTGCACGTGGGCATGACACTGCAGCGACCGACTAAACGACGGGCCGCCGAACCAGTGCACCGGTTAATATAATAAATTTATAAATATATACGACTAATAAACCTACCGGGTGATTCATTGCCGACGACCGTTTTCGGAAAAAAAAAAAAAAAACCCCGTATAATATATATCAACGTGCGTCTCGTACACGACATATACACGTTATGTATACTTATGTAAATCTTGTCGCAAACACGGCAATAATATAACGACATAATATTACACATCGCGGCGGTGTGTAGGCTGCACCGTACTCGTGATAGTTTTGTCGATTATTATTCGCATTCGGAAGCCCCCTCACCGCCCCCCACCCCACCCCGCGCAAGAAAACCGGACCTTTGGCGCCGCGTTATAAAACCGTCGCCGGATAGGCAGGCACGTAGGTATAATGCACAGGGTAATAACGTTTATTTTTTATGCCGTGCTGGCTACGAAACCCGACATCAATTTTTATATTATTTAAAAAAAAAAAAAAAAAACAACCAATTCGATAAACTGTCCGAAATTATTATTTTTGAAACGCTTCTAAACCCCCGCGTTAATAACAATTTTTGAGTATTTATACTGGTGCGAGAAAGTAGATTAGTACCGAGTTTAGATTCGTATATGTTCCATCATGCAAATTCATATCGATTTTCATCCGTTTCGCTTCGTTTCAAAACCGAGTTTGGCAAATTTATTTTTGAAAATTTATCGACATCGTGGGCATTGATGATGCATTTGCGTGATTGACACACACGATACAAATCTATACTACTTATATTAATTTACGATTTAAATTTTCGAAAAAACATTTTATAACAATATATAGCGTATTTATAAGAATATTGGACTCGTGTACGCGTATAATAACAGTATGTGATAAGAGAATATTGCTCCCGGTTTTCTCTTGACGCTCGCGAAGCAAATCGCCAAAATAATCGGCCAGCACCCAATCACTCAGATCCAGAGCTCGTATAGACGTCGTACAGTCTGAAACTCTCTGTAACATGCGAAAGAATACTATCTAGGTATACTACAAGGCGATTCGTTAAGCACGCTCACTCCGTTTTTATCGTTAAATTTTTAAATAAATTCAAATCCTGATTTTCGGAATTTTTAAGCGTAGTTAAAGCCGATTGTTTCGAATATTTAGATTTTATCAGAACATTTAAGGAGTTTCGGTTTTAAAAACGAGAACGTGCACGTATGGAGAGCCATACAGAGGTACATAAAACGCGAAAAAATGCTCGACACGATTATTTTAGAAAATCCATCCTAACTCAGTGTGACCGTGTGGACAGCAATTTATTGAAAAGACGTTCGGCAGCGGGAAAACGCGATTCGCTCCGTGTGCGTGCATTTCAGGTGTTTTTATTCAAAGTCCGGTTTTTACGCTCGAGTAACCGCGTTTTATTTTCACCCAGCTCGTCTGTTTACTTTTCGACGTTCTGTAATAAGCTTCGCGGGTCTATACGTGGATCGGGTTCCCGAACGGTTTTTCTTTTTCGTCGCAGTAAAAAGCTCTTTCAAAATATCGATCCAGAATGTCGCATGTACAAACCTCTCAAAAAAAAAAAAAACAAAAACAAAAACAAAAGCATATGAACAATACGCAAATATAGTGAAAAATTGAATTGTCGTTTTCCTTCGTTGCATAGGTTTGTTTCAGTCTCTGCAGCCCTGCGGAAATGGATTTCTATAAAACGAAATAATTAATTGAACGCAGTATCGTATTTTTGACATATTTCTCCTGTCGAATTGTTAAATTTCATCCAGAAACGCTTTAGAAAAATGATTGATTTTGGGATCGAACCTAGAAGAATTTTCTGTTGAACGAACCTCCCGGAATTCGTATAACACGTTTTTTTTTCTTTTAACGAAATTGACGCTGATCGTTAATTTTTACAAACTGTTAACATTTACAATATTGACAATATAGTCATAACTAGGGATTTCTAAAAAATATGCAAATACTCGTGTGCATACAAATGCGCTTAAAAAATCGATCTTCAAAATAGCTTAAAATGTATTAAACTATGCTCTCACTTTTTAATGCAACTGTGTACTATAAAAAACTTGATATATATTAACTAATTCATTAATATTATTATTACTATTAATTTTTTTAAATGCCGTTTACGCAAAACTTTTGTGTTTTGAGATGAATAATTTGGGAGTTTTTGATCAAAATCATTGATAATTAAATTAACTATTTTATGGCAGTCTATTCGACTATGCTATCATATATTAGTGCGTCTGAATTTTAACAACTTAAAAAAAATTCTGTATAATACGTGACACACAATAAAATAAGATATGAGCGAAGGCCCTTTTATAGTACTAAAACTTAAATACTGCTAAAATATGCTTTAAAAAGCAAAAACTGTAAAAATACAAATATATCCAAAATTAAATTTAGAATTTAGATTCCTTATTGCTAAGGTAAATTTGAAATCAATATAAAAAAAAACCTAGGACACTTGCCTAGTGAATTGATAAAAAAATCCGATAAATGTTTCAAATAAAGTACCGTCGTCGTTGGCAGTAATCTCGCATCTTTTGTAGTACAGCGTAAGAACAAATTTGAACATTTGCTAATCCAAATAACGTAAAAGTATTTATTTTTTTTTTTTGATAAACGTCTAGATAATTTCGAACAAATTTCTATCAGACGAAAAATTCCACATTTTTTAAGGTAAGAAACGAATAAGTCTAGGTATTTTTACTAACCGAGAAATGGGTTTCTAGAAGGGGGGAACACATGTTTTTAAAACTATAATAGCTTCTTCGTTTCACTCAAAATCTAAAAACGCATACGTACATTCAATAAGTTATTATCATCTCGTATAAAAATCTTGTTATTTATTTACAGATTTTTTATTATTTCGTTAATAATGTTATATTTTATTGCACACGGTTTTGAGAATGAGTAGGTTGGTCAGTATTTCGTATATTCTACTCGTACCTGTATACGTGTCTAGGTTATTAAAAAAATATTACATGTTTTATGCGAATGATTAATTCTATAAAATATCGGTAGTAAAAAATGAAAAAAAAAAAAACAACCATTACCGAATAAATCGTTTCCGCCTTTAATATGGTCCGTGAAATAATATTAAAACGGTTCTGAACGGACGCGCGATAAATAAAGTTATTAAAAAAAAAAAAAAAAAAAATATAAAAAAAAAAAACACCCGGTCGTTTGTTCGTATTATTATTATCATTTAAGTTAAACAGATATAATAGTTATTTTCGTGTGGCCCGGAGTCGGGTTTCGGTCGTATCAATAATTTTAAGTACACGAGTCGTTTAGCCCAGGTTTATTTTATTTGTACACATAAATTCGTAACGAAAAAGATTCGACTAAGAATAGAAGTCGTGACAAATGCGAAGCGGCGGTGGATCCCGACGGGTGTAATAATAGTATATTATATTATTACGATTAATATTTCGCACGTATTAGCGATATATTTTTCGAAAAGTCCTCGGGCCGAGTACGCGTCTCGTGTTTAACTTTGAATATTATTAAAAAAAAAAAAAAAAATAAGAAGTAAAATCGAAAATAATGAAACCGTTATCGCAGTGAGCTCGCGCGTATTTCCGCATTGTAGAGAAAACTACAAGGGAAATCGAAAACTGTCGGAAAGGTCAACCTTCGACATTCTCAATACAACAACTGGACCCGAAATTGTCTTCTAGTCTTGAAATTGGGAGCAAGACATCTGGTAGAAAAACAAAATCGATAAAATTTAAATCACTTATTTTAGAAAATACAGATGTAGCTAGTCTTCAAAAAAAAAAAGCTTAAATAGACGAGGCGCTAAAAGTTGATATTGCCCCGGGACCCCAAATTTATAGTTATGCCCAGCCGCGGATCGGCTAAAAAAGACATGGGATGCTATAACTTGCTAGGGTTTTATTACAATTTTTTGGTACAATATATGCAATAGCCTCCTTGTTTCTGCAATATATTTGAATGAGTAGGTACCTAATATGTTAACTTCTTATTTGGTGGTCGCGTGGGGTCTAATACACACCATTGAAATTTGTATGGCTATAAAAAACATTTTTCATAGTTTTAGAATAAAACAAAATACATCCAATAACAATTTTAAATATTGTAATGTAATATACCAAAACAATTTGTCTGATAAATTGTAAACTTGGGGCTAGAGATGCTACAGCATTACAGCACCCCAGCCAGTCCGCGCATGGTTACGCCAATGCCAATATTGAAACAGCATAAAGTGGTGACCCCATCGAACGAAAATTTGATTTGTCATACGTACGTCTAAACTCGAGCTGATTTTTTCCCGGAAAAAAAAAAAATAAAAATAAAAATAAAATATGTATACATATTTGACTTATCGGTCATCGTCTCTATCGGTCTGTGCGGTATTTGTCGCGTTGTCATTATTTTTCGTTGTATTCCGAGCTGAGCTTTGGTATTTTATCATTATTGTTATTTTTTTTTACAAGTCATTTGAATTTATTCTCTTTTTACGACAATTTCCCACCGCTCCTACTCGATCGAATAATCAACGAATGTGTTATACATTTATAATTCATTATCGATTGTAAAAACACCTTCGTGACCGGAGCGCGCATAATATTATTAGCTATTTTTTTAATACTTAACACGCAATTACGCACACGAGTGTAATATCAATTTGAATACCATGGCCGATTATTTATCGCAATAATTTCTAAATTATTAATTAACAACCAATACAATACTTCAGGGATAATATTATAATACTCGTAAGTCAAATAATTGATAATCGGCTGATTGATTACCTGTAATATTATATAGTATGATTTTACGACTGTTTGGGTCATCTTTGTAGGAAAAACACATAATTTTTTTGTACATAATATAATAACATAAAATGATTACATTAAAAAACATGACTTGTTTGTTAACCTAACCTAACCTTACCTTGCGCCGGAATGTTTTGAATAATAATGAAACGCGAACGACGCGAAGCAAAACTTCCCAGTTTTTCCGGAAAACTATTCAGAAAATCTAAAACCAACGTTCTCATTCAATAGACAAAATCAACTTTCAGAAAAGACGCTAGGCAAACGCTAGACGCAAACGTAAATCGTACCAATTTCAAATAACGGAATCGTCGCGCCGTAGACATTCGTCCGTTTGTGCTGTACAGACTTTTCCAAATTATTATGAAAACTGTTGGAAAAATCAAGAAACGACCTATATACTTAAGGCTGTATCTAAAAGGTAACACTAGAGGTGGTTTTTTTCGATCGAACTGAGATTTCCGGTAGAAAAGTTATTAACACGCATACGAAAAAAAAAAAAAAATAATAATAATAATCATACAGATATGCACACATCATACATAGTGAAACCAATGAATGGTTTCGCTCCGCTCGGAATCTAAAAAACCGCGTCCAAACCGACGGGCGTACACTAAGGGGTTTTTTTCGACGCAGGTTTTTCAAAGGTCTCTTTTAAACATTATACGGAATCGTATAACAGCTATATATATATATAGTGTGCGCCTCCGGGCACGAGCAGCGATGTCTTCCCTCTCGATATATATATATATTTTTTTAAATCGTTCTCGGTCCGCAAATCCTACGCGTGCGTGTTAAAGAGTATATTATTATTATTATTATTATTATTATATAAAGAAAGAGCTGCAAAAAGGATTTCCTCGGACGATATAATATTATCTGAAACTAGGGGACGACACTATATATATATATATATATATATAAATATATATAATCGTTTGCTCTTGCGCCCTTATTTTTGTACTCGGTTATTTTTTTTTTAACGCTCACACACTTTATTTATTGTTTATCTTTTCGTCTTTTGCTCCTCGTCCCCGCCGCCGCGTCTTCCGCCCCGTCTCTTTGGGACCTTTTAAACTGATAACGAGCGCGCACTCCGCTGCAGAGGGTATCTCTCGAGTTGTTTCTTCGAATGTTCGACAGCCTTTTCGTTATACATATATATATATATAGGCACGTATATATACGCGGATTTCCCGCAAACGCACCGGGGACCGAAAACCGTGCGTGTGATTATACGTTTATATATACACACACACACAAACACGAATATATACAAAGAAAGAGACGGGGTGGAGGGGGGAAGGAGAGGAGAATGTGTTGTATGTACGGTGTAACGGTGCGCGTGCGACAGAGAGCGTGGAGAGAGAGAGAAAAAGAATGAGAAATCTTCCCGGATGACCGGACCTGAAATGCCAACGGGGAATAGGTTAAAAATGCAATCTACAACAAAATGGTTTTTTTTTTTTTTTTAGTCCGACACAGATGTCTGCCACAGCGAACCGGCATATCGATTCGAATTTATCGGCGAAAAGCTCTGTATATACGTATAATAATATACGGTACGAGCACGAAAGGCTGAAACGCGCTCGCATAATTCACGTGCCCAACATTACAGTTTTTATATTGTCATAGCGCAAATGCAATTATTGTTGTTATTATTATTATTATTATTATTATCATCGATAAACACGACGACGGACGGCGAAAACGTCATACTCATTCGCGTAAAACGTATTGGTTTTATTTTTTTTTTTACGCCGATTTACTATACTCAATAAACCGTAGAAAGGCCGGAGGACGAGGAGGGGGGGGAGTGTCGGAAAGGGGAAAAACTGTCACGGACACGGTCGATCAGCGTTCGCGTATAATATATAATGTAATTGAATCGACGACGACGCGGGTATACATCGCACTGTTGTACTCTCGGAACGTGAAAAAAATAACTATAGTCCGCGATTTGCAGCGTCTGAACAAAATCTTTATAATACGGGATTGGGCACGCGGTTTTTTCTTGTTAATTGAAAAAAAAAAAAAATCAAATCACGCTGTCGTCGATTAGTTACAATTCGGCCGGTCGATCAGGTACCCAGTGTACGTCGAACACGCGTTTCCCTCTCGATTCGTGTTATTATATTCTTATTTTATTAATATTATTATTATTGTAACGTTTAAACCGATTCGACGCCCGATATTTCATCGTCACACTTTGTGATAAACAACACCACACGCACTCACGAAAAACCGGACGCGTTAAGAAAAATTGATCGGTTTTTGAAGAGTAAAAATCTACCAAGAAAAAATATAAGTGAACGAAATGCTAAACGTCCGGAATAATACACACGTTTATTCTCATTTGGACTCGTATGCTCGTATACCGTATTAATACGTTGAAAACCGGGTCACTGCGGTTTGTAAGTCGGACGCGAATATGAGCGAGCGTTTCAATTAAACAATTTAAAATATGAATTAACTTCGTTAAAACCGTAACGCGAATCTGGGAACACGATAATTATATACACGTTAAGAATAAAAAAAAATTATTATCCGTAATTTTCAGAAAGTAAAAAAAAAATCCCCGTAGGACGCGTAAAGTTATTATTTCCGCGGTACACAGTGGTGTTAAAAATCAACAGGTTTTATATTATTATACTCGATACGATAAGAGGATTCACCGAACACCCCGCATCATTGAATAAAAAAAAAAAAAAAAGTAAATATCGATTTTTTTTTTTACTACGATACTTAAAAGAACACTCTGAAAGAGCTGATGCTGATGACGAGTGCGCCGCTGTTGTTGGTGGGATGTTGGGAATGTACGATACATATGGAGTTATTTAATTTATATCCGTGCTCAATTACAAATAATTTCAAATGAAATACGATTCTGAGTAATGGTCGGTTATACGAATGTTTTGAACAGTCATGATTTTCACGGAAAAAAAAAATGTCTATACATAAAAAAATATACTAAATGTCGTCCAACCTTTTAAATACAACTTATGATAAACCTTGAGAAAAATTGTAAAACAATTTTGTTCGGTTAAAACAAACATTGTAAATATCTAAAAATAGCTTAGAATGTATTTGACCGCGTCTAGAAAAACTTAATTTAAGTATTCTCTGAGAATGTTAAATCTTCATGATTATTTGTTTCCCAATTGTTATGAAAACTGCAAAAACTGATATCAAGGAATGCACCAGAACTAAAAAGCTACCAAAATCTCTTTTGTCGTTTTTTGATTGAACTGATATCGAGGAATGCACCAGACCTAAAATGCTACGAAAATCTCTTCTGTTGTTTCTTGATTGGAGCAAGATTTCTGATAGACATATTGTTCGCAGATACAAAAAAAAAAAAACGCAGTCAAACTAATATTACATTTCTCATTTAGGTCAGAGTCTAATATATTGTCGGCGCACCTTTTCAATTTGTTCTACATGATGTACCATCATAATACTTATACATACAAGGAATATTTGTGTCAGTTGATACGGGCGTTTAAAACATGTAACGTAGTGATTATAAATTTTTTCTGCAGCAAAAATTTTCGAAAATTGTTCAAGACGGAGGACAACCATCTAGATATAGACATCCCTGTCTTATTTTTACCCAGAATTTGAACCGTCAGCCAATTCTTTATCACTATATACTCTCCGTATTTAGTGCAGTTATGCCTCGCGTTATTGTTGCACCGGATCATGTATACCTATAGTGTATTATTTTATTACTTCTTTACGCGATACTATCAAAATGCCACTTTTGACGTGCCTTGTTATTGCACCGAGCCCTTCGATATTCGTATCGGCCTATATTTATTACCTACATTTTAACGTTCGGGTTGAACGTAATTTCGACCGCGGGGTGCCGAACAGCCCCGCAGGTGCAGCGTACGAAAAACGTTTAGTCGGAATAACAGAACCGCGCGCGTGGATTAAATACAAGCGTATCGCTTTTGTAGGCGTGATAATATTTTACATAGACGATACCGTATTATTATTTTTCGTTCTTAACAGAAAAAAAAAAAAAAAAAAAAAAAAAAAAAAAAAATGAAAAGAAATCCTGTCGTTCGTACGTGTGTGTAGGAAAAAAAACCGAAACGATAAGTGCACCCGCTATATTTAATGACGATTTTATTGTCGAGGACCGTCAGCTGTGTACGCAACTCGTCTGTCCGTCATCGGCCGTTTTTCGACGTATCGCGCGTCCGTTCACGCGGCGCCATTGTCTGCCGCGACAACAATACCCGCGCTCGGTTACCGCGGCGTGACTTTCGATCTGCGCCTACACGAATTATTTCGAAAAAAAAAAAAAAAAAAAAAAAAAAAAAAAAAA